>JAKSZT010041089.1:323169-390080 GCA_026826555.1 Tolypeutes matacus | reverse complement strand
AGAATTTGTGGCTAGAAGTTTTTTTCTTTTCCTACTTTGACTATGTCATACCACTGTTTTTTTGTCATCATGGTTTCAGATGAGAGATCAACACTTAATCTTATTGTGCTTCCCTTGTATGTGGTGGTTTTCTTTTCTCTTGCTGCCTTGAGTATTTTTTCTTTTTCTTGACCATTGGACATTTTGATAATTATATGTCTTGGAGTAGGCCTGTTGGGATTTATACTGTTTGGGGGTGTGTTGTGCTTCCTGGACATATACATCCATCTTCCTCAATAGGGTTGGGAAATTTTCAGTCATTATTTCCTTCAACACTCCTTCTGTTCCCTTTCCCTTCTCTTCTCCTTCTGGGATGCCTATAATGTGTATGTTTGCATGTTTTGTGTTGTTGGTTAAATCCCTAAGGCCCTGCTGGGTTTTTTCTATCTTTTTATCTATCTGTTCTACTATCTGTTTGATTTCAGATATATTGTCTTCCACATCACTAATTCTTTCCTCTGCCTGTTCAAATCTGCTGTTATGTGAATCCAGCGCCTTTTTGATTTCTGGGATTGTACCATTGATCACCATCTTATCTGTTATCTTTTTATGTATGTTTACAATTTCTTCAGTATGTTTTCCCAGTGTCTTTTTTATATCTTTAATCTCTTCCTTCACTTCATTAAGTTGGTCCATGATATTTGCTTGGAAAGCTTTGATTAGTTGTTTGAAGTTCTGCATCTCTTCCTGGTGTTTAATTTGTTCATTGGACTTGTCCTTTCTTCCTGTTTATCAGTATGGTTTGTAATTTTTTGTTGCCCTCTGGTCATCATTTTATCTTGATGGGTTTATTCAGTTGAATAGCTTCTCTGTCTGCTCTAGTCTCTTATTTAGCTGGTGGCTCTGTTTGTGTTTTAAGTTTTCTCTTTGACATATTATGCTTCTTGTTCTATTTCCTTGCTTCATTCTATGCTCCCTTGAAGGAAAAAGATGAGGTCCCAAGGAATCAAAAGAGGTAAGAAAGGAAAGGGATAATTGTAATATTGATAAAAGTAAGAAGAGGACCTTAAAAACTTAGTAAAATGAATATTTAACTCATGTGGGCAGTGTAGAGTAATAAGAAAAAAAAGTGGAATACCTACAATGGAATGGGAAACTAAATAGAGAAAAATATATAGAATGATTTAAAATGCCAGAATGATGAGGAGAGAAAGAATAAAGAGAGGGTTGAAAGGAAAAAGTTAATAATTTAAAAAAAAAGAAAACAGAATAGACAAGATAGAAATTGACACCCATGAAGTTGCAGACTAATGAAAAAAGGTGGAATGTAAGAACCACAACAGAAAGCAGAAGGTAGAAAGATGAAGGAAGGAAAAGAGATAACATTGGTAGACAAAATCAATATACCCAGAGAATGGAAAATCAAGGAAGGAGAAGCACAGCAAAGAAGAAAGAAGCTAGCATCACTTAATTTTAAAAAAGGAGGGGAGAGGGGAGAGGAAAGAAGAAAGAAAAGGAAGAAACAAACAAACAAACAAAAGAAAACCAAACAAACAAGCAAGCAGTCAAACAAAGCTAAGGAAGAACAGCATTCCTTGGGCCTTTGTGGAGTCTCTCAGCCTGCTTGTGTTCATCAATCAATTACCCTGAAGGCTTCTATCTTCAGGTTTTGAGCCAGATTTTAGTGATTAAACTAAGTTAATTTTTCTTTTTAAAGTAACCTTCTATTTTCTTTTTTTTTTTTTTGAAGAAATAAGGAAGCCAAAAGAAGGCCTCTTCTAAACCACCTCCTCTGCTGAGGGGACTCTAAATAGGCTCGTAGAAACTTATCAAACACTTCCTACTGCCTGGCTTCCCCAGGGGATCTGAGACTCTGATACTCATGAGTGCAGAACAATAAAATTGGTTGACTCCACCCCCTGCCAAGCCAAGCCTGGTATCACAGGGCGATTAGGTAAATCAGGCTTCCTCAGCAGATTTGCCTCTCCCCTCAGCCTGGTGCCACTTCAAGACAGCTGGTTTGCTCCCCAAACCTGCAAGGTGGTCCAGACAGCCAAACCCACAGAGAGGAAACCACTCTCCACTCTTTGCCAGAACCCTCCGACTCTCGGAGAATGCTTCCTCTCACTAGATTTCCAGCAGGAGTCAGGGGTCATGCAATCCCTTTGCCCTGAGGGTGGGGCTTAGCTGGCTGGGGAAAAACTCACAATTTTATCTTGAGCAATCCACCTCACTGTCCTGCTCCCTTCAGATTCTCACTCTGTGGGCTCCCAGAAGAGACCACTTGGGCAGGATCCTGTTCCCAATCAGCTTCCTCTGTGAGAGAGATTGTGAGTGCCCACCTAAACCGATACCCTCTTGGCCCTTCTAGCATTTACCTACTTTTTAGGCTTGCTTATTTTTTACTAATTGTTGTTTTCATTTGGATCAATTAAGTGTATTTTATCTTCCCCATTACCTTGTATATTGTAATTTGATTTCTGATATTAGTTTTTGTTTATGATACATCGTATACATGTTTAACTCATGTTTCATTTGATTTTATACCCCTTCTCAATTAGTAATAATAATAATACAATAATATACTTTGTTATCCCCTCATAGCCCTTAGGCTATTTTTGTCATACATTTGAAACTCTCAATATTTTGTTACTGTTTTTACTAGCCAATAACTTCATCTAGAATATAATGAAATCATCCAGAAATACATTTCTCTGAAACTTGATAACATTCAAAAACATTTTGGAAAGAATAAGTTCAGCTGATTCTTCCAACTCATGAAGCCACAAATGAACATGGGACTCAGGGTTCAACTATAAAAAAGCACCTACCCACTCCACCCACCTTCTGTCCCCTTGATAATCTTCTACATGTATCTGTAACACTGGGCATGATTTGTCTGTTTACATTTCTGTCCCTTTCATGTCTAAGCATCTACCACCATTGGACTTGATTCTACTCTCTCTGTTCTTGATCTAATTAAATCCTTTTTGTTTAGCTTAAAGATTAGGGTATGTTCCAGCAATATTAAAAATAATATCTTAAAGATGTATATATATTTAAATATTTAATAAATATACTAATTTATTTATTCATAGTTATCATTAAATATATTTTTCCCATTTCAAATGTATAACATGCTGATGAGTTAAAAAATTTTTCTAGGATTACACATTTCAATAGAAGAAAGAGGTTATAAACCAAGTCATTTATTTCTGAATTATGTGTGTGTGTTTTATTATTTTGCCTAATTTTAAAGTGTGTATCTTGAGACCTTGGCTTTTCTATGGATTTTATTCATGAATACCTGCCAAAGTATTCAGTAATAACTCATTTTTTGATGCCCATACCACCCTAACACCAAAGCCACATAAAAGTTGCCACAAGAAACCTAAACAACATAACAATCTCTCTGATGAAACTGGAGAGTGTAAACCTCAAACAAACATTTGCTAATCGTATTCAACAACACATCAAATGAATTATACATCATGATAAAGTGGGTTTCCTCCCTGGTATGCAAGGATGGTTTAACATAAGAAAAATCTACAACAAAGCTTCTACAAGATATAAGTTCAACATGCAAAAAGCAGTACCATTTCTGTACACTGATAATGAGAATCTGAGGAGGAGATTATGAAAAAAAAATTCAATTTACAATAGCAACTAAAAGAAACAAATATCTAGAAATAAAGTTGACTAAAGATGTAAAGAACTTGTACAAAGAAAACTTCACAACATTCTTAAAGAAGACCTAAATAAATGGAAGGTTATTTCATGTTCATGGATTGGAAGACTAAATATCATTAAGATGTCTGTCCTACCCAAATTGATATTCAGATTTAATGCAAACTCAATAAAAATTAACACAGGATTTTTTACTGAACTGGAAAAGTCAGTTATGAAATGAATTTGGTAAGACAAGAGGCCCCATATAGCCAAAAACATATTGAAAAAGAAGTTGGAGGCAACCCAAGTGTTCATTAACAGATGAAATGATTAGCAAATTGTGGTATATGCATACAATAGAATATTACTCAGCCATAAGAAAGAATGCAATATTAACACAGGGGCCAACATGGATGAACTTTGAAGACCATGTGTTGAGTGAAGTAAGCCAGTCACTGAAGGACAAATATTACATGACCTTACTGATATGGCCTAAGCCTATTGAGCAGACTCACAGAGCTAGAGTTTGGAAGATAGGTCTTCAGGTAACAAAAAGGGATTAGAATGGGTGAGCCAATGCTGAATATGGGCAATATCCATGATTACATGGAAGGAGGTGGTTTGGCAATGAAGGAGGGTGATGATGATGCAGGGACATGAGTGTGGGCAATGGTGCTGGAATGTGAGGCTAAGTAGTGGGGGGGTTGGCATGGGCTATAGAGCTGAGGAGAGGACTGGAAGAAGGAACAAGTGAACTCTGGAGATGTGTACTTTTGTGGTTAAAACTATAATGGAGGAATTTTTTTCACAAATTTGGGAAGGGAGTGTCACTCGTGCAGGACATTGGTGATGGGAGTTTATGTGGAAAAGGGTGCACCTGGAGCATACTTGTATAGAATATGAATGTGTTCATTTTAGCATAGGGTGTTATCTTAGTAAGTGGAGACCCACACAGTAAACAAGAAAATAATAAACTCCCATCTTGGAGAATCCAGCTATATTCTCAAATAGAGGGCAAGAACACCTCAAGTACATAGGCAGCACCTAATAAAAGAAAACAGACATATATGTCAAGCCCTCAATATTAATGCATAACTATGAACCTTATTCTTCAAATATTGAAACTTTTTGGTTCCCATAGTTTCCAAGGTGAAGAGGAGCAAGGAATGGGTGTAACATGGGGCATTGTTGGGGTATTGAAATTGTTCTGCATGAACTTGTAATGATGGATACAGGCCATTATACATTTTGTCAAAATCTATAACAGTATAATGGTGCAAATGGTATACTTTAATGTAAACCATTGACCATGAAGAAGAGCAGTGCTTCAATATTTGTTCATCAGTTGTGACAAATGTACCATACTAGTGTAGGATATTATTGGTAGGGGAGGATGTGTGTGGGAGGAGGGAGTGCGGTGTATGGGAATCCAATTATTTTCTTATTTTATTTCATTTTATTTTATTTTTAAAGAAGCTTGAGATTACATAAATGTTACATCAAAAATATGAGGAATAATTCCCAAGTCCCAAAAATTCCCCCAAATTACACCTAGTTTTCCCTTTCTTTCCCCTAAGAAGCTCCAGTGGCCACTGCCTCCACATTCATGATAAAAATTCTTCCATTGTTAGGATCACAGGGCTTCAGTAGAACCACTGTAACATTGCAATGACAGATACAGGCCATTATATATCTTGTAATAACTTGCAAAAATGTGTGGGAGAGAGTGTAAACTACAATATAAATTATAATCATTACTTAGTGACAATACTTCAAGATGTGTTCATAAATTGTGGCAGATGTACCATACTAATGAATGATGTTGCTGATGAGCGAAAATGTGGGAAGGTTAAGGAGTGAGACATTTGAGAATCACTTATATTTTTTGTTTAACATTTATGTAATCTAAGTTTCCTTAAAATTAAAAAATAAAAAATAAATTAAACAGCAACAACAAATATATATATATATATATGGGAATTCCTATTATCTCCCATCCCCTCCCCCTCCCACACTCTTCCCCATTAACAACATCTTTCATTAGTATGATATATTTAGTTTAATTGATGAAAACATATTGAAGCACTGCTACTAACCATGGTCTATAGTTTATATTATGGTTTACATTTTGCACCACACTATTTCATAGATTTTGACAAAATGTATAATGAATTTTATCCATCATTGCAATGTGATGAACAAGAATTCAAATGTCCTCCAAATCCCCATATTATAACTGTTCTTCCCTCTCCCACCATTCAGAACCTCTTGTGATCACTGCTTTTATATCAATGTTACCAGTTCTCCCATTACTACAATAATAAGTCTATTTCAGTCCATAGTTTCATTTTCTGTTAGTTTGTTAATTCCTCAGTCTGGAGGATTTTGACATGGTGATGCTCACTCTTTTTCTGATTGAAAGGAGGCTTAGATCTGATGGGGAGATGGATGGAACTGTCTTACTTGCAGTAGCATACACTCTGTCTTTTGGGATAGACGTTGTCTATCAACATCCTTTTGTTATTTCTCCTGGGCATTCCAATGAACTGGAGATTAGTTGTTGCAACTCTGCTGAGATTCACGCCAAAACTGGCATATGAACCGACCAAAGATTTAAGTCTCTGGGACATATATTTAATGAATATAGTGCTATTTATAGGTTTAAACAAAAAGAGAGGAAGAGCCTTTGTTGGGAAATTATAAATGAGTCTAACTTTTTCATTGGAGAACATATATTCCAAGGTAAGTCCAACTAATAAGGTGCTGAAGTCCTGAGAATTGCCCTGCCCATAGTGTCTAGATGTCTTGAGAGGCTTCAGGAGCTCCTCTGCTTGAGAGACTGTTTATTGTGGCAGTAACTCAGTAAGATCCTCCTGAGATGTACATAAGTGTAACCTCTGGGATAGCATCCTGACTCACTTTAAAATTTCTTAGCCATAAAAACTCATTTATATTTATTATTTGCCCCTTTTCATCTAGGTCTTTCTCCAAATGCATCATTAACTGGCACTTGGTAATAATTCCTTGGTGCCAGCAAGGCTTATCTCTGAGGATCATGTCTCTTGCTAGGGGAATGGTAATGTGTTTATATGCTGAGTTTGCCTTAAAGAATGGCCATATTTGAACAACAAGGAGACTTTTAGGAGGTAACTCTTAGGCAATATGAAATACTAGGCTAGGTTTCAGTTTCACGTGAACAAGGTTCATAAGTACATTCATCAATATCAAGGCCTGGCATTTTGTTCTGTGTTCCTTCACTAGGCACTGCCCATGTACTGTTGGGATTCTTGCCACTCTATTAGAGAATGTGGCAGGACTACCTGGGATTGTAATTTGATATTCTTTTGGTTATTGTGTGGGTTTCTACACACTGAGACAATATCCATGACTACTTGAACGTATTCATATTCCATAGAGGCATACCCCAGATGCACCCCTCTCCCCACATCCCCTCAACACAGACACTGCACACCAGTGATCCTCCCATAAGACAGTTTCAACCATTGAGAAATAAAAAAGCTTCCCCAAAACAAGAAAAAAATAAATAAAAGTAACTAAAAACTCGAATAATAATAATAAATAAAATAATAAAATAAAACCAGTGTCTTTCATCACTGTAAGATCTGTTATCTTTTATTTATAGTGATAATTATTACTGTATATTGCCCCCAGATCTTATTTTTTTCAGTTTATATTCAAAGAGGTTTTAGTTACAGAAAAGTCATATAGAAAATAAGGGGGTTCCCATATAACTGACCCACTCAGCCTCTCACAACTTCCTCTATTAATAACATCTTATAGGAATATGGTACATTCATTTCAATTGATGAACAAATATTGAAGTATTGCTACTAAGCATGGTCAATGGTTTACATTATGGTTTACATTTTGCACCATACACATTTAAAGGTTTTGACAAAATTTAAAATGGCCTCTATAAGTCATTGTAAGATCATGTAGAACAATTCCAATGCCCTAAAAATGCCCTTTGTTACATCTATTCTATTCTTCCATCCCCCTCCCTTCAGTACCTATGGTAAACACTAAGTTACAATTTTGAAGAATAAGGTGCATAGTTACATAAATAATGTAGGCTTGACATATTGTTCTGTTTTTCTTTATTAGGCATTGCCTATATTCTCAAGATATTCTTGCCCCTGTATTTGAGAACATAGTAGGATTTCCCAGGATGGGAATTTGGTATTTTCTTGTTTATTGTGTGGGTCTCCACCCACTGAGATAACACACTATGACAAGGTGAACACTTTCATATTCCATAAAAGCATGGATACTGTCCCACATATCCCACATCTGACACCCTGCACCAGTAATGTTCCCCTGCCATATTTGCAAAAAGAACTTTCCCACCATTATTGTTTTAACCAGAGACATATATATCATCATAGTTCACCTGTTCCTTCCTCTAGCCCTGCCCCCAGTTCCAACTCAACCCTCCAGCTTATTCCTCCTCATTTTCAGCCCTGCTGTCACAATTCTCATCATTGCACCAGAATCAACCCCATCCTCTGCCAAATCATCCCCTACCACTTATCATATGTCTTGTCCATATTGAGCATCAGCTCACCACCCTATCCTTTTCTGTCACAAGAAAACCTATCTTCTAGACTCTAGCTCTGTGAGTCTGCTCAATTTGCTTAAGTCATATCAGTGAGGTCATGTGCTATTTGTCATCCAGTGGCTTACTTCACTCAACACAATGTATTCAAGATTATCTATGTCATCCCTTGTGGTAACACTGCCTTCTTTCGTATAGCTGAGTAATATTCTATTGTATTGTACCACAATTTCCTCATCGGTTTATCTGTTGATGTCCATCAATAGATGGACAGACACTTGGGCTTCTTTCAACTTCTCACAATAATGAATAATGCATCTACGAGCACTGGTGTGCATTTATCTATTCATGTCCCTGCTTTCAAATCTTCTGGATATATACTCAGCCATGAGTTAGCTAGATCATATGGCAGTTCTATAGTTAGCTTCCTGAGGCACACACCAACTGTCTTCTACAATGGTTGCACCATTATACATTCCCACCAGCAGTAGATGAGTGTTCCCTTTCCCCCATGGCCTCTTGAAGTTCTCTGATTTTTAATAGCCACCCATTTAATAAATGTAAGATGATATATCATATTACTTTTGGTTTGCATTTCCCTAATATATAGTGAATTTGTGCATCTTTCATGTGCTTTTTAATGAGTTGTATTTCTTCTATGGAGAAGTGTCTATTATCTTGACCATAATTTAATGTTGTTTGTCATTTTATTTTGGATATGTAATATTTCTTTATATACACTGGATACTAGATCTTTTTCAGATAAATGCTTAACAATATTTTCTCCTCTTGAATAGGCTGCCATTTCACTTCCTTTTTAACTCCCTTTAGGTGTAAAAGTCCTTTTTTATTTTTGAGGAGGTCCCATTTATCTATTTTTTTTTCTTTTGTGGCTTGTGCTTTGAGTTTAAGGTTTGTGGAACTATTTCCTCCTACAAGAACTTGTAGATGCTTCTACACATTATCTTCTAGTAGCTTTATGGTCTTAGCTCTTATATGTAGGTCTTTGATCCATCTTGAGTTAATTTTTGTATAAAGAGTGAGATGGTGACTCTTTGTCATTCTTCTGGATATGGATATGCAGTTCTCCAAGCACTATTTGTTGAAGAGAGCATTCTGTCCCAGTTGAGTGGGCTTAATGGCTTTGTCAAATAGCAGTTGATCATATATGCAAGGCTCTAAATAAGAACTCACATTTCAGTCCCATTGGTTAGTATGTCTTTCCTTGTGCGAATCTGATGAAGTTTTGACCCCTGTAGCTTTGTAGTATGCTTTAAAGTCAGATAGCATGATTCCTCCAGTTTCATTCTTCTTTTTCAATATATTTTTTATTATTCAAGGCCAATTGCCCATCCAAATAAATTTCATATTTAGTTTGGCTAATTTGGTATAAAGGTCTGTTGTAATTTTTATTAAGATTGCATTAAATCTGTAAATCAATTTGAGTAGGACAGACACTTAAATGACATTTTATCTTTCAATCCATGAACATGGAATATTCTTCCATTTATTTAGGTCTTCTTTGATTTCCTTTAACAATGGTGTATAACTTTTTGTTTACAAGTCCTTTATATTCTATGTGACTTTTCAGTAACCTAAAGCTTCTCGGACAATGAAGTTAAAAAAATATTAAGACACTGAGGGAACATACAGAAGAAATTGTCAATATACACAAAAGATAACAAATCTTATGGTGATGAAAGTCACAATGCAAAATTTTTAAAAATTTTGTTTAATTATTGTTAATTTTGGTTGACTTTGTTTTGGGGGATGTGTTGGGTTGCTGAATGGTTGCAACTGTTTTATGAAGGGATTTGCTGTCACTGTTGGGCAGAGGACAGATCAATATACCGAGGGTTTGATATTGATGCTTGTACATATGAACCCTATACATATGAAATTGAAACTTGCCATGGTAATATATATTGCCTAAGAGTTACCTACTTAGGACCTCTTTGTTGCTCAAATATGGTCACTCTCTAAGCCAAACAGCATATAATTCACTGTCTTTCCCCCAACAAGGGACATGACTCCTGGTGATGAGCCTCCCTGGTACTGAGGGATTAATACCCCACACCAACTAATGATGCATTTGGAGAAAGACAGAGACCAAAAAGTGGGAATATTAAATGCAAATGAATATTAGTGGCTAAGAGATTTCAAAATGAATCAGGAGGGCATTTCAGATATTACAATTATGCACCACTCAGGAGGATCTCACTGTCTGCCACAATATACAGAGCCTCAAGTAGTGTTGTTCCTGGTGTCTCTAGAGACATGTAGACCCTATAGGCAGTGCCTACAGTCCTAGCACCGCATCAGTGTGCCTTACCTTGGAATATATGATATCCCATCTTCCCCAATGAGACATTTTTGAGACATTGGAATTGTTCTTCATGACATTGCAGTGATGGCTACAGACCATTATAGATTTTGTCAAAACATACAGTTTTTCAGTGCAAAGTATAAACTATAATGTAAACTATCGCCCATGATTAGTAGCAGTGCTTCAATAAATGTTCATCAATTGTAACAAAGGAACCACACTTATGAAAGATGATTTTAATCAGGGAAAATGTGTGAGGGGGAGTGGATAGGGAATATGGTACTCCCCTAAACATTTGATGTAGTATTTATGTATGCTAAAGCTCTTTTAAAAATAAATAAAAGCATTAACATAATAATTCACAATTATAGTAAGTCCCTGCTTTCCCCCTTCCCATTACCCCAGTCCTTCTTTCCAGAGGCAACTACTTTAGATTCTATTTCTTCTGGTATTTACATCTCTATAATTCTAAATAATACATGTACACTACCAACTTTTGTTTTAGCAAATCAATTTTATTGATAAACATTAATAAAGCATAAATCCAAAAAATAAAAATAAAAATAAAATTTGCAGATTTAGAACAAATTAATTGCTAAAATATTTTATTGTTTTTCCCTTTCTTTCCTAATGTTTCCCACATGGAATTTCTTTCTTCCTTTCTTTTAACTAATTAACTTTGTGACATGTTATCTTTTATATTTTATTAAAACTCCAAAGTAATTACTACCTTTCTTAATATTTCTACTGAGTTTGTGGACACATTTTCTTTATTCCTTATTCTTCACAACTTCCTTAGGTTAACCATTTCTCAACCTTTGTGACTTGAAAGTATAAATTTATTTTCAATTCTGTTTTTGTCTTAATTAAAGTATATAGATTTATGTCCCAAAAAACAGCTATGTTTATATGAGCAATTCATTACTTCATTACAGAAACTTGCTTTGGCAAATTCTATAAAATTCCTGATGTTTTCTGCAAAGCTAGTCAAACATGAAACACTGTTTTCAAAACTTATGAACACATTCCTATAATTATGTTTTTCAGTATATATTTCTCAAAAGAAAAATTCATTTTACATGCATATGTGTATATGTATATAGGTACACATAGAATATTTTGGTCATATGCAGAAAACTGAACAGAATGCCAGAGAAACTGTTATTTAAATAAATAATCAGTGAGAATTTTCAAGAATTGGATTTATATGTGTAAGTTTATATCTTTATAGCTATATCATTATTTAGAGATAAAACATTAGAGATAAATGACACTTAAAATCTACAACAAAAATGCTGATCAGCTAAAAGTAATAAGTAGACTGAAAAGGCATCTAATCAGAATGGAGGCACAGAGGTAATAGATGAATAAAGGGTAATTTTGTACTGCTAGAGCAAGGCCATGCTTGGGCAAGTGTGAGTGGGCTGTCTAAAAACAAAATTTTATTCTCAACAAACTTTCAAGAAAGAAAACAAGTATACATATATTCTGGCATAGAAAGTAAATTTATCATATCAGAACCCTGACTAAATTAACTGTGGAAGCATATATTTTAGCAGAAAGTAAATAAATTAAAAAAGTTAATTAAATTATTTATTTAAAATTAAGTGAAGGTAATACAAGAACCCTAAGTGTCAAGAAGTTTGGTCATAAATGTTGGTAAATTCAATAAAGCGTTGACAATAATAATTATATTTTCAAAGATAATAATGATGACACTGATAAAAACTGATTTTTGTATATGTAAAACAAGACAATTAATAATTTTAAATAAAAATAGTATGAAAGGTATAGTGGTAAATGAGATTTAAAATATGCTTAGTCTATTGCCATATTTTGGGAATTAAGGAAGCAACACTGAAGGTTTGCCATAAATGAAAAATCATACAAGGACCCTTTAAATCAATATAATCTCTCATTTTCTATTCCTTTTCTTCAGTTTATCTTTCCTTACAATTACCATGGTGAGGTAAATTAAAACTTTTATGGTAAGCATTTTTATAGTACCTGGCATCAATAGCACTGATTGATATGTAAAGTGGACTTACTCTAATTATAAATGAAAATAGATTGCATTGCTTTAGCGCCAAGGTGGTAGTTAGTGAGGAAACATGCATAACAATTCGGATGTCTACATAGTGAAACATTTTGTAAATTCATTGAATGTGATAACTTAGAAGTGGTCTGTGTGTTCCTGAGCTTGAATCTATAAAGGAAGAAAATGTAAAACAGAGTATTACAGAAATAATACAATAATATATTACTCAACTCTAAGAAGGAATACAATGCTAACACACGGGATAACATGGGTGAATCTTGAGGACCTTATGTTGTGTGAAGCAACCCAGGCATTGAAGGATGAACAGTACATGGCCTCACTCATAGGAATTAAGCAAATTGAGCAGACTCAGAGAGCTATTGTCTAGAAGGTAGGTTTACAAGAAATAGAAAGGGAAAAGAAGGTTGTGAGCCAACACTCATATGAAGCTAATCTATGGTAAGGTGAAAGTGTGTAGTTATGTTTTGAAGGGATATGACAGGAGGGTAGTGACATTATCAGGTTGGGTGTTGCAGGTTTGACAAGTGGGTAGATTGGGCAGGGTGGGTTGGAAGGTCCAGGGTACTAGAGGGAAGGTTGGGAGAGGGACCAGTTGAACAAAGGGGATTTGCAGGCACGTGGTTGAAAGTACAAAGTTAGGAATGCTCTTCTGGCAATATGACAAGGAAGGGTTACTGGTTTATGGTGTTGGATGGGGGGTGTGGCACATTTGGGATGGGGCACACCTGGGGCAGGCTTCTAGGGAGTGTGTGAGTGATCATTCTGTCAAAATGTGTTGTATCAGTGGGTGGAGACCCACATAATGAATGGGAAGGAGTTGGACTTCCATCCTTGGGGGGACCGATTTGTTCAGAAATAGACAGATGGGAGTCTCTGGAGAGCATGGGCAGTTCCTAATAGGGGAGGACAAACCAGTGTATCAAGACGTCAGTGTTGTTGCATGTAAATATGAATCTTGTCACCCAAGAGTGAGGCCAGGGTGTCGCTGTGGGCCTGGAGCGAGAGGGAGGGAGGAATAGAATAGATCAAACAGTGGGTATTTAGTGGACAGTGGAAGTGTTCTACATGATCTTACAGTGATGGACACAGGACATGGTAAATATCATCCAAATTTATAAAAATGTACAGTCTAAAATGTAAACCATAATGTAAACCATTGTACATGTTTAGTAGCTATGTTTCCCTGTTTGTATATCAGTTATAATAAAGGTAACATCCACATATAAAAAGGTGTTAATATGGGGGGGAGAAAAGGGGGAGGATGTTGGGTATATGAGAGTCTCCTGTATTCTGTGTGTGACTTTGCTGTGACATAAACTTCTTTGAAAACAAAATGAAAAATAGTGAGACACCGGGGAATGAGTGGCAAAAGGTGCCATGGTACAGACAGGACACCAGATATTGCAGTGATGAAAGGCAAAATGGCAAAAAAAAATTTTAATATTTTTAAAAATATTTTTCATTTTTTTAATATCCCAATCTTTTAATTTAATTTAATCTAACTTTTTTTTTTAAGATTTTATTTATTTATTCATTTATCCTCCCCTTGTTGCTTGTGCTTGCTGGGTCAGCCAACCATGGGCGGGCTTGCCTTCACCAGGAGGCCCCGGGAACCGAACCCAGGGCCTCCCATACGGTAAACGGGAGCCCTACTGATTGAGCCACAGCTGCTTCCCGAATTTTATTTTTTTAATTAAAAAAATTTTTATGTACTTTATTTCTTATATTTAAACTTATCATTCTTGTTTCATTTTCCTATTATATGTATTTGACCATTGTAATGGCTTCCATTTTTTTTTTTTTAACAAATCAATTTTATTAATAAAGCATAAGTCCATCCAAAGGGTACAATTAATGATATTCTGTATAGTCACAGTTATGCATTCATCATTTCAATCATTTTTAGAGCATTTTCATTATTCCTGTAATAATAATAAACAAAAACCAAACTGTGCCAAGATGTTTTTTTTTTTCAATATAAATATATATGCATATATGTGTATTTGCTTACTATATATGGCTTCCTTTTTGAAGAAGCTTTGCATCACAGAAGGGTTACAACTGGAGCAGGGGAGGATCGTTTGTGTGGGGTGTCATTCATGGGGAATGCATGGGAGAAAGTTCACCTAGCATACATATAAGGAATACAAAAATGCTCAAATATTCATGGGGCATTGTCACAATGGGTGGAGAGCCACAAAATAACTGAGGGAATATTGAATTCCCATCCTGGAGAGAACTGCCAATTTCTCTAAGAGAGCAGCAACAGTGCCTCAAGTGCAGGGGCAGTGACTGGCAAAGGAGGATGATCCACTGACAGGCCCTTGACATTGAAGACTAAGCTTACGAGTCTTTGCTCTTGAAATTGAAACTTAGCTTATTGTTATGGGGTGCCTGAGGGTTGCCTCCTGAGAGCCTGTTGCTCAAATGTGGACTCTCTCCAAGCCAATCTCAGCATATGAATGCATTACCATCCCCCTAGCCTGGGACATGACTCCTGGGGATGAGCCTCCCTGGGGCTGAGGGATTACTACCAAGCTCCAACTAGCAATGCAACTGAAAAAAGACCTCAAATAAAAGGAAGAAAAGTAAAGATAAATGAGCTTATATGGTGAAGAGACTTCAAAGTGAGTAGGGAGGTCATCCCAGAGGTAAGGCTTAGGCACATCACAGCAGGATCTCATAGACTTCCAAAGTGGATACTACTCCAAATAGTGTGACTTCTGAGGGCTCTGGAGACAACCATGTCCTATGGTCCGGGTGGATAGTTCCTGAGTTTGGTGACTTGCCAGTGGCCCTACTTTGGAGTTTGTACTCCTGCGAGTGACAGAGTTGGACTCAATTATGTCTTCCCTGCACATGGCTCATCTGTCCCTTCTGTTTAAACCTATACTTGGTTCTGCAGTTTGTAGGTATACATCCAGAGACTTGGGTCTTTGGCTGTCCATATGCCAGCTGGGCCCAGAACATTGGCGTAGTTGCAACACCCACACTACAGCTCATTGGACTCACCCATGACAACTGGCAGGGAGATGATGATGGACACTGGCTTCCCCAGGGAACAGAGAGAGTCTATAGCTGGAGGCAGAATCATCCCATCCATCTTCCTCATGGGATATAAGCCCCCTCTCAGTTGGAGGTGGAGTGGATGTCACCATCCCAGAATCCTCAGGATTGTGGGAAGAGCTATGGACTAGAGTGGACTTACTGGTATTCTACTATAGACATATTGAGATTCTAGCAATGGAAGAAACTACAACATTGATGTGGAGCCAGTGGACACTGGAGGCTGGGAGCAGGGAGAGGAAAAAACAGTCATAATACGGGGGCTTTTTGGGATTTGGGAATTGTCCTGTGTGACGTTGCAATGACAGATATAGGCCATTTTATATCATCAAATAACATGCAGAACTGTTTGGGGAGAGTGTAGACTACAATGTGAACTATGGTCCATGCTTAATGGCAAAGCCCCAGGATTGTTTATCAATTGCAATGAATGTGCCACACTAATGAAGGATATTTGTGTGGGAGTGTGTAGAGAGTGTGGGGAGTGGGGCATATGGGAATCCCTATATTTTTATGTGACATTTATGTAATTAAACTATCTTTAATTTTTTTTTTAATTTAAAAAGAGTATTACAGAAAATAATAGGCTATTTTGCAATCAGAGGTGTATAAAGTTCAGAAATTTACTTCATTCATATTTGAAATCCAGCTGTTCTTAAAATCCAAAATCTAAGATTCTAAGATAAAGAATTAATTTTTTAAATTATAAAATTAAGACAATTAAATTTATAATTTTAATAAATTGACTCAGAAAGCAGTAAATTATGTTTACTTACCCTAAAATTCTAATTACCTTGGGGCATCCCACATTAAGGTGAGGGGTAAAGTGTCTAAGTGAAAAATCCAAAAAGGCTGTTTTGAGATCTGTATCTAGTGTACAACTTTGATGTGGTTTCTTATGTACATAACACACTGGAATCAAATAAACCAGAAACGTATAATGATGTCACAAAGCAGTTATTAACAAAGAACTCAAAATTCCAAATGTAAATCAGCTTTGATTGCTTGAACTGTGAAATAACTCTTGAGTCCATAAACTTCCACAATCAGATGCTGTCATGGAATACAGTTCAGTCTACAAGGAAAGCATGCTTCCTAATACCCACTACAGATGTGGCTAAGAAGACTGATGAATAGGGCAGTTCTTTCAGAAAAGGTGAAATGGAGCCCAAACAAAAAATGTCTCACATCAACCGGTCTAAGAGTTCTCCATTTTATGGACCCAGTGATATTCCATAGCTGCTATGGACAGTGAGTACTGTATGTCTTTCATGCTTTTTTTCCCCCCAAAATTCAATTTTTACTGTGTTGAGCTTGTTCCTGTATCACCTATGTAAATTTTTTGGGGGGGCGTGGGTGGTGGGTAGGGCCAAATAATATGTTTCTTTAGTTTGTGGGACTTAGTGAATATATACAATGTAAGTAGATAATGGAAACTATTCTTCAAATGTGGCATAAATATAACTCCACCAATAAAAGTACCCAATAATTCATTCTCATCAATACTTGACTTTATCAATCACTTCTGTTGCATTATTATGGGATATATATATATATCTGTTTTATGTGTAGGAATATTTCTTTGAGGTTTTATTTTGCATTTCCTGATTTCTAACGAGGGTTAACACTTTTACTTATATGTATTGATCTTGGTTCTCTGCTTTGATTTGAACAGCCTGTTCAAATTTCTTGCCCATATCATTTACTCTGTTGTATATCATTTCTTAAGGATTTGCAGAAGTTGGTTTTGTATTTTGGGAAGGAGCCCTTTGTTCAATTTCTTTTTTGCAATTAAATTCTCTTACTATGTGGCTCATCACTTCCTTTAATTTATGGTGTTTTCTTATAAAGTATCCTATTTGCTGGGTAATTGGATTCAATTATCAATATGTTCTTACAGTTAGTGGTTTATTTCCTATTATTGAAACTTATGCCTTCATGAAATCAATAAAATATCACCTTTGTCTTCTACAAGTTTTTTTTTTTTTTTAAGTTTTCACCATATTGTTTCAATCAAGTTGGAATATTATTACTAGCTTGCATGGTATGAAATGGGAGTAAAATTTCCTTTTATCCAGCATCATTTATTGAAAAGAGATCCTTTTTCCACTGCTCTGCAGTGCCACATTTGCCAGTATCAAGTGTAAATCTGTTTCTGATATCTCTGTTCTCTTCATTTGGTATTTTTGTTTATCTTTACCCAAATAACATGCTGTCTTGATTACTGAAGATTTATTACTTTTTAATTTATATGTATATATTTATAAACTATATATTCTTCTTCAAGTAGTTCTTTAGCTCCTCCAAGTGCACTAACATCAGAGATTGGAAATTCCATTCAAAACTCGAGATGAAAAATATGTCAAAGAAAGAATCATGATGAAAATTACAAAATATTTATAAATAAATTTTAATGAAAATAGTGCCTTTGAAAATTTGTGGAACAAATTTCTAAAGAAATGACAAAGAGGAAATAAGAACTCAACAAAGAAAGTGGAAAGACAAAAATATAAAAGGAAAGAAACAGAAATTAATCAAAAGGAAAAAATACCATATAATATTGCCAAACAAAAATATTGTTTCACTAAAAGGACTTATGCAGTTTAGAAATTCCAGGGAGGATCAAAAAAAATTTCAAAACTCCTCTCAGTAATGGTTTAAATGAACAGAAAAAAATTCACTTAAAAAGAATTGTTAAATATATAACTAATGTACTTGACCTAAGATATATATATATATATGATTATTAAGCATTTTCTGACATTTAAGATATATAGATCCATAAAACAATGCACATCATTTTCCCATATGCTATTATTTAAATAGGATAGTCCTCTTATCTATAATTAAGTAGCAAAAGATACAGCTTTTCCATGTATTTGGAAATTAAGTAAATAAAATTTAAATAATTCACCTGTCAACATATATATAATTAGGTAATTTCAAAAGTATTCTGAAATAAATAATAAATTTAGCATTTAAAACTTTATTGTTTAAAATGTGATGGAGTGCTGATAGATCCAGTGTTACAATATCACTCCCCTCTGATATTAGTGCACTTGGAGAAGCTAAAGACCTACTTGAAGAAGAATACATAGTTTATAAATATATACACATAAATGAAAAAGTAATAAATCTTAAGTAATTAGGACAGCATGTTATTTGAGTAAGGGTAAACAAATACACCAAAGAAACAGAACAGAGATTTCAGAAACAGATTTAAACCTGATACTGGAAAATGTGAAAGTGCAGAGTAGTGGAGAAAGGATCTCTTTTCAGTAAATGATTCTGGATAAAAGGAAATTTTACTCCTATTTCACACCATGCCAGCATAATAATAATATTGCAGGTATGTCGTGAAACCTAAAATAAACCATTAGAAGACAAGGATAGTGAATTTATGATGAGCAAATAATAAAACTCAGTGTCAAAATAATACATAATGTAAGATTCTCTTATATGAAATTTGAGTATTCATACTATTAAATGTCAGCAGTCAAAAGAATGGATATCTCTGAAACATTGAAAAATGAGGAAAATAAAGATATATTTAGCAAAAAGAAAGAGAGAAAATTCAATTCAATAAGTCTATAATGAAAGAAATGTTAACAGAAGATTTTTCAGACTGTATGAAACAACCCAGGAGGACACACTAGAAGTGAGAAGGAATGAAAAATACAGACAGGCTAAATATGTGCATTAAGGAAGTTGTAAAAGTTTATTTAATAGTGAGGCATTATTCTTCCAAACTTGTATGCACATACTATCATAATATCTAAACATATACTATGTAAGATGACATAATACAATTGAGAATTTCAAACTCTCCAAAATTGGAGTGTTAAGTACAATTCAGTCAGTATGTAAAACATGAGATAAACTTCAAAGTATAAAACATCTGAACAGCATAATTTTCTAAATTTTTCTAATTAGCACACATATAAAGTAATGCACTGATGGTACATAATACACATTCTTTTCAAGTGCATTTTGACCATATGTCAAAAAGGAACATACAGTGGCTAAAAGTCAACATATTTCAGAGATGTAATATCATAATGAGAGTGTTGCCTAAGCACAGTAGGTACAAACTGGAAATCAACAACAGAAGACATACAAGTAGAACTTCTTTTTTTTTTTTTTTTTTTTTCCATAATTCTGATTTTTATTACTGATTATAACAGATAACAAATCTTTTAGCTATGATGCCCATTGACCAGGTATAATTAATTATTTCTAAATTTCCTTACTTTTCTGCTTTAGTCATTCTCATTTATCCTGATTTGCCTTCTAAAAGTAATTTTACAAACTTACATATAGAATTATAGATACAAAGTAACATACACACATTCTACATTGTATGTGGGCTTGGTATCTGGAAATACAACTTTCATAGAAGCTTTGAGTATTGGTAAAGATTTATGTACATATAACATTCAATATTTGCATAAAAAAACTAAAAGGTGTCAATTGTTTTATTACATAAATAGATAAGTTTGATATAAAAATATATACATGCAAAAGTAGGCAAAGGAATAATGAATAAATCCAAATAAAAAATACATAATGTCAATTTAAAATAAATATTACAAAATGGTTTTTATATTTCTAAGTAAAACTTTAAAAACAATAAAATTCAACATATTTATGATGTTTGAAATGAGTAGCCTTCCTTCACACCAGGTCAGACCATTTATTATACCACACCTACAAAATTTCCAAATAATGTTGTTTTTCTTTTCATATATTTAGGCAACTAATTCTTCTTCTGGAAAATTTTTATAAATAGATGAATTGATGTATAAGTAAATGCATGAAAACTTTTGAAGTATGATTTCAAGTAGAACTTCTAAGACCTGTTTAAAGTTTTCTGTTTTCCTGACAAGATCGGACTGGTCCACTCAAACCGTTAGTGTGTAAAATGAAGAAGTGATAACATAGCACTTCCTTATATGCACCATGTGCCAGGTACTAGTTGAAATGTTTTAGTCCCTCCCGTGTGTTGTGTGTTACAATCTCAAGAGGCTCCTGAGGGTGTGCACTGTCACCAACTTGTTAATTGATGAACAGAGGCACAGGTAATTAACTGCAGTGACTGCAGAGTTCAGAGACCACTGTGCTGGGCTTTAGTACTGGACTTGTTAATCATATTCAATCCTTTGATGCCAATATTTGGACAATTTCATAAGGGCTGAATGGTGATTTGGAGCTGTATAAACCCCAGGAAAACATGTTACTAAGCTTAATCCATTCCTGTGTGCATGAACCTATTGTAATTAAGACCTTTCATGAGGTTACTTCAGTTAAGCTGTGGCCCGCCTCAATCAGGATGGGACTAAATCATATTACTGGAATCTTTTAATAGAACGAATTTCAGACAGAGAATGCACAGGAAGGCAGAAACTGAATTTCCATGGAACCCAGAAGGGAATGGAGAAGCCAGGAGAGTCCACTATGTCCATTGCCATGTGACAGAAAATGCAAGGTCCAAGGATGTCAGAGAGTCAGCCCCAGAATGCCAGTCTTTGGGAATAAAGCATCATCTTGAAGATGCTTTGATTTGAACTTTGTTTTAACTTCAAATCCGTGAGATAATCAATTCCCATTGTTTAAGCCAACTCATTGCATGGTATCTGATTGAGTAGCCAAAGAAAATAAAAGTGCTGTTTTGCTCCTTAAACAAATCTTGTGATTTTTGACACTACTAGTGAGAGTCAGAATATTCCATAAATATTCCTATAAAGGGAAACCACGGTCTCCAGGCAGCTAACAGAGGTAGGGAATTTGGGCTTCTCCACTGCTCCTTGCTCTCAAGGATCCACAGGAAATTCACATGTTAAAATATTTTAATATTTCTTGATATACAAAGTTTTATGCATAATTTCTACTTGGAACCTCTTCCATCACCAACTGGAGACAATTAATTCTTTGAAATTTTCCCTGGGCAATGGTTATCAGTGAAAACAAGAGATATGTTCCCAGGGGTTTTCTATAATATCATTGTGTCTGCACTTTTTTCAGCTAAACCTGAACAGAGGCCATTGTTATAAAACAGAATGTCTCCTGCCACAATCTTGGTCATCTCAAGGATATATACCTGTACTTGCTTGCTTGCAGCTGAAAAAGGATCTGACCCATGCCCGAATCCAGCATTGCCTATTTGAGTAAGAAGTCTATTAATATTTCTGTTTGGTATTATTCATTATTTTTCTCTTTTTCACCTCTCTCCATGAATCAGCCCTCCTTCTCTCCAGCACAGCTCATTTTCTGAGAAGAAACACGAGAAATTAAATTAGAATAAAAAATTTAGGTAAGGAAGGTACTCACACATTAGGAGCAATGTCTTCTTTTGTATTCATTGTATTGAAAACTCATTCCAGCAGATTTGGCAGAATTGATAATTATTAATGCAAGTGCAGAGTGAGTGGACAATAGCAGAACTTGATGAAGCCAATGCCAGCAAAAGAGATAAGGATAGAAGCAGCTCTGCTCTCTATCCATGGTTTCAGTGTGTAGAATGCTAATTTAAATTAGGTAAATGACTTTAATTATACTGGGTTGTGCTTTATCTTAAAAATTGGAAATAATTACTTTGTCTCTATATTTCTATTTAGTTAATACTTAGAGCTCTCTACCTATTATCCTTGCTTTGCCAGGTGGCAAAAAATAATTAAGTGCATGTCCAACATAAAAATTAAATATATTCTAAATGCCTTTATTTCAAGAATAATTATGGAAATTTCTCATAATATATTATGAAAGAGCATGCAGGCATTTGTTACTGATTCATCCCACACAGCTTCCAGTCCAGTTTCTGCATATAATTCACCCAAAAATATTGAATTCATTATAAATACATGAAATGTTAAATGAGTGGGTGGATGAAAAAATAAATGAATACATATGTTAATGACCAAAATATTTCTTGCAACTTTTCAGATAGAAATATGTTCTTTAGGTCTTTGCAGAAGAGGCAGTAAGTAATTGGCTTTTGTATTTAGAAAGTTGAGAACACCGGTGCAATATTCTACTTATCCCAAGAAATCTTTTCTGTGCATGTTATCCCCCTGCTGCTCCCAGTCCATTGGTAAATAAATGGTCTTACTTTAACAATTTCTATTCAAATCAGTACAGAATATTTTATATTAACTCATTTTCCTTTTAACAGAAAGTTCCTTTAGCAAAGGCAGAGCTCTAGGCTTTCCTTCCATTTCTTTGCCTCTTTATAAACAAGAGAACTATGGGTTTAAGCTGAAAATAATGTAAATGCTGAAGGGATCACATATCTAATTTTTTTCAGTGATTTGTAATTCTTATTTACTTTTTTCAACATGGCTACCATTTTGTGTTCCTTCTCTATTTAGAATATATTATAAATATTAAGTTCATAATGTAGACATTATTGCAAATTCTATAGATAAGAAGACCGTGTTTCAAAAATGTTCAAGTAGCCCCAATATTACAAAGCAAGAAAATGGCAGCGTTAAGGCAAAAACATATCTTCCCTTGAAATCCATGAATTTTTAACTTGGCTAGGCTGATACATGGAATTTCAATCTAAAAAACTAAAATTGTCAATTGTGAAGTAATTTGTCTTCTACTCTGTGTTCAAATTATTAAAGCCTGTCTGTCGTATTTCTATAATTTGGTAGTGTGGTCTAAGTAGTTTGAAAATGTAGCCTATAGAAAAAGTCAAGCAAACCTTTAAAGGATCTCAACCTTGAGGATGTAACTGACTTCAGAACATTGGAGCTACTTAAAACATAAGGAAATAGTTATGTTTTGATCAATGTGGTCATTTAATGCTGTAAATAAACTATAGGCAAAAAACAGCAACAACAACAACTAAAACAAAAGCTACTTAATAAACCATTTTTGAGTGTCCTGAAATAAAGTCCACTGGAGAGGAGTAAAGAGAGAAAATTTTTAGTCTTGCAAGCAGGAGTTCAGTATGAAAGTCACACCCACTTTGCTTTCTGACATTTAGCAGAGTTTCTCTATGTTATAAGTGGTTACATTAATGATAAGAAAAAGGGAACAAGGAAGGAAAAATGTGAAATGTAGTGGCGTGGTGAATGTTGAATTTTCAGTGAGAAAAATCAAGGGTGCAATTATAAGCAGATCTGGAAATGTACAATGTTTGAAATAATCTAGGAAAATAGACAAGTCTGGGACAATATGTACTGTACTTTAAGGTTTATTAGTGGGTGGGTTTGCAATTCTTCTTAAAGGAATTATATAAACATGGTAAATCTCCACAAATTATAATGACATTAAGAAAGGGAACATTCACAAGTAATTGGGTGTGTTTTAAAATTCATTAATTATTCACGTATTACTGACAATGCATAAATTTGTACATAAGCAGAAAACTCTCTCTTTCTGTCTCAGTTTACTCAAGTTTTAAAACATGTTCAAGGTTGATGGGAAAACATATTTTTATAAAACACAGAGGACATCACAGTTTATATTATTCTGCTTCAAAAGGTTATTAAATAAACACTCATTTCAGAAATAATATTTACTTATCATAAGTTGCAATGAAAGATACTAGAAGTCATTATTCCTATTTCTAGACACATGAATATTGACTGTGGTTTATTTAATGACCTGAATTAACAAATCAAACAAACCATAAATCCATTGCTTTATCAGGTAAGGTCATACACCCAAGTATTTTTTAATCACAAAATTTTAAAATATATATCTATGGTAATAAAATGAACTTAGAAATTTCAAATACTGTAAATGGAAACAATAGGTACAGACAAGTACAACCATTTTCCAGTAGCTACTCCCAAAGGAATGTGTTTTAAGGATTTTTGTAATATTTTCAGAGATCTTCATTTTGAGATTAACAATATTAAAGTAATACGTGGTTGTTATTGCAGCTATTTCTTGGAGACTTTTTCTACAGTTATCTATGATGGCTTATATTATATCCAAGTTGATCTTAGTCCAATAGCTCATTGACAGAACTGATGTATTCTATAATAAATTGATGGAGATCCAATAAATAATCAAGTTTAATCAATTTTTTAAATTATTATTTTTAAAATAGAGTAGTTATAGGTTTACAGAAACATCATGCAGGAAGTAGAGAGTTCTCATGTATCTCCCTCTCATGCAAAGTTTATCAATTATTAACATTTTTCATTAGTGTAATTCCTTTGTTACAATTCATGGAACAATGTTATTATATTTATGCTATTTAATTTAGTACACTGTGTGATGTACAGTTCTATAGGTGTGTGTGGTAACTTAAATGCAACCTAAAATTTCTTCCTTTCCCCCTTTTTGAATATACAATTTTGTGTTGTTAATTATGTATGCCAAGTTATACCTCTATCCCCATCATCCATTGTCAAATTTTCCCATCACCTCAAATGGAAACTCGATACAAATTAGACAGTAATTCCCCATTCTGCTCCCCCACTTGTCTCTGGTAACCTGTAGTCTTGTTTCTGATTTCATGAATTTGTTTATTCACCTTGTTTCATATAAGTCAGGTCATACAGTATTGTCTAGTTTATTTCATTCAATCTGATGTCTTCAAGGTTTATCCATGTAGCAGCACACATCAGAACTTCATTCTTTTTGATCAAAGAATAATATTCCACTGTAAGTATCTACCACATATTATTTATCCATTCATCTATCATGGACATTTAGGTTGCTTCCAAAATTTGGCAGCTGAGAATAATGCAGCTGTAAACATTAGTGTGCAAATGTCTGAGTTCCTGCTTTCAATTCTTTTGAGTATATACCTAGAAGTAGAATTGCTGGGTCATATGATAATTCTTTATTTAACTTTCTGAGGAATCACCATACTGATTTTCACAGTAGCTGCTACATTTTACATACCCACCAACAGTGTATGAGTGTTCCTATTTTTCCACATTCGCTCTGGCACTTGTTATTTCCTTTTTGCTTTTTAAATAGCACTCTTTCTAGTGGGTGTGAGATGGTATCTCACTGTGGGTATTTTTCAGTTGTTTTGTTTTCTCTTATTTATTTTTGTTTTATTCTTTTTATTTTTTAAAACTTTTTATTGTAGTAACATATATATAACTCAAAAATCACAATTTGCCCACATTCATGTGTACAATATAGTGATATCAACTACCTTCAGAGTATTGTGCTACCATCACCAAAATCCAATACCCAAACTTTATTATCACCTGAAATGTGGTACATTTAAGCAATAACTCCCCATCACTCCCCAAACTATAATCTACATTCTGCCTCTATGAATATACTCATACTAAGTATTTCATAAAAGTGAGATCATACAATATCATACAATATAGTGTTCCTTTATTGGATTATTTGATTTTCCTCTCAAATTATATTTGGCAATAATTGTGCTTTATCCATTGATAACCCATGGCCTAGAAGGGTTCCTGCCCAATGTAAATTCTTGGCATATTCCAGTGAATAAAGTAGGTGATGAAAGAATACTTTTGCATCCTTAAATAATGTGCAATCAATTTTAAGTAGTATGAGATCTTTTGAAAAAAAATACTGTGAATGATATGTTACAAGAAGTCAGAAAGTTACACATTGCATCATGACATGATTAAGGACAGATTATTTTAAAAATATAACATGAAATGCATCTTAGAGATGTGCCAGAATTATTACAGATAACAAATTGCAATCTGTGTAAAGGATAAGGGGGAAACAAAAGTGAAGTTTTCAAAGAAGAGGGAATTACTGGGATACAGTAGTGGAATTTTAGATGAGAACAGTATAATTAAGAAGATAAAGTAGAAACGGGGCAGAGAAGCATGTTGCAGAAGAGAATTCCAAACTAAGAATTTTGAAAGGTCATAAAGTATGCAATTTGGACCTCACTATTGAGAAAGGAAACTTTGGTTCCCATCCCCATGTAATTTAATGAAATGACTGACTAAACATCTATAAAGGTGAATCAAGGGAGAAGAGAGATGTGACACCAGGGGTGAAGTCCTTATAATTTATTACAGAGCTGAGGAAGTACAGGAAGCTGAAGAAAGAAGTACCAGCTAATTGGTCTTCTGATGCCAATATTATTGGAATTAGAGACGTAGATGCTGTCAGGAGGAAGATTGTTAAGTTTCACATAAAAATCTGAGATGGATGGACAAAACAGTGATTGAAAGAGGCTAATGAAATAAAGTAGCAGAAAAATAAAAATTTAATTAATGGATCAGAGCTTCAGAATTAATATTTTGAACATGGAAACCTATGCATTTATGTAAGTTCAAGAACATTTAGAAAGGAATGAAAAAGAAAATGGCATTTAATAAGAAATATTGGCATCAGTGCAAAAAGAGAGAGAATGAAGTCTAGGATCATAGAAATGGACAGTTCCATTCAATGTAAAACAGCTGTTAAGTGAGAAAATTGAGAGAAATACATAATTATTTATATTGAAATACTTAAGTTATTAGGATAAGATACCTTAGGAATTTTAATAGATATAAAACTTTTTATTTTTGAGTAGCCTGGGGAAAACAGATATTTTATTGCACTAAATGGTATAAATACAGCTTAAAATAAATTTTCCTGAGTTGAAACAGTTGCATACTCTTGGGAAAATATAAGAAACATGGAAACATGGAGTTATAGGTAAATTGGTTTGAACAGTTCTCGTGTAGTACTTAATGCTCATTATGTAGGAAATCTTTGGAGTGTTGTTTCAGCTCTGGATCTCTTTTACTTAAAAATCCAAAAAATCTGCTCTCATGGCTCCCACAGTACCTGACAGGCTGAGACAGATAAATGGTAAGTTTGCATGAAGGGCTGGGACTGGTGTGGCAGGAAACAGTGAATCTCAGTAGGCTCAGGAGTTCTGGTGAAGGAAATATGCCATGTCTCAAGGGATAGCTGCACAGCCAAAAAGCTTTGAATGTCCATGCTCCCCTTATATTTCCTTGATTTAGTAAAATTTCTTGAGGTTTAACTGACCAAGTTCTTGCTCTTTTAATCTGTATATATTACTTCCTAATTTCAGGGTCATAATGAAAATTGTATCATGTAATATGTGAATAATAGCAAATAAATTACATAGGGAATTTTAAAAATATAAAAGACGGTGTTCATATTATTCATCTGCTTGATTATGCTATCTCAGCTAAGAAAGGAACAAAAAAACAGGCCACAGAGTCTAATAAATATTGAAAAAGAGAGGTAGAAGGAAGGAAGGGAGGGAGGGAGGGAGGAAGGAAGGAAGGAAGGATGGATTGAAGAACCTACCGTCAATATTAAAAGAATGTATTTAATACTAGCAAGACAGAGAAAAATGTAGCCAATACCAATGTGATCGTGAGAGATAACAATTCCTAAGGAGAATTTCCAAATGAAATTAGTATCAAAACACACACTATAGTGGGAGAAATGGAGAAAAAAGATTCCACTTCTTGGGCAAGTAATAGATTCCAAACACATGTAAAGTTTAGAAAGACTCTGATGCAATATTAGCCTCATGTTTATCGAGACTCTTTTTGGTCATCACTTAATAACATTGTGTTAACACATATAATATACTACTAATTTGTCAGTTTACATAGACATTACCTATATTAACTCAATTTATTCTCCAGGATACCTATGGTTCTGCTTGTCCATGCTAATATGTAACAAAAATTAAACAAACATGATTACATGCTCTCAAATAATCTGTGTATTTTTATTTTTATTTTTGTAGTAGCATATATACATCACAAAATTCTGTGGATTAACCAGTTTAAAGTGTACAATTCACTGATGTTAGTTATACTCAAAATATTATGCTACCAACCGCAACATCCATTGCCCCTGTTTTTTCATCTCCTAAAATAGAAAATCTGCACTCATTAAGCAATAGCTGTTCCTTCCATCCTCACCATGCCCCTGGTTATCTATTATCTACTATCTTTGTCCATAAGTTTTATTTTCTTTCTACCACTATCCTGGGACAAAGAAACCAGAAGCAACATGACTAAAGGAGCTTAAGGCAATGCTATGTTACTTCCTACTATCCAGTATGATCTACAGAGGAAAAATATTGCATAAATGTCAGCTGATAAATACACTTAGATTATTTTGTTTTCCCTCATCCTGACTCACCATGTTCTTTAAGGATTATCTGCCTTTCTCTCTGTCCACAGCACATGCTTTAAAGATGCCCAACTCCACTATGGTGACTGAATTTCTGCTTACAAGATTTTCTGAAGTGTGGGAGTACAGAGTCTTGCATGCGATGCTATTCCTTCTGATGTACTTGGCAACCCTGACTGGCAGATTTCTCATTGTCACAGTAACCACCCTTGACAAGCAACTTCACACCCCCATGTTCTTCTTCCTTAGGAATCTGTCCATTTTGGACATGTGCTACATTTCTGTTACAATACCCAAGGGATGTGTCAATTTCCTGATTGACAACAGAGTAATATCCATAGCAAGATGTGCAGCTCAGATCTTCTTTGTGTTTTGTTTTGCTTTTATAGAGCTGCTGTTGCTCACCATCATGGCCCATGACCGATACGTGGTCATCTGCCAGCCCCTCCACTACCCTGTGATCATGAACACTGGGTTCTGTGTCCAGGCTACACTGGCCACCCTACTCAGTGGTGGGGTCTATGCAGGATTCCACACTGGCAATGCATTCTTGTTGTCCTTCTGACAGTCCAATGTGGTCCATCAGTTCTTCTGAAATCCCCTCTCTGCTGAAGCTCTCCTGCTCTGACATCTTAAGTAATGAAATTTTAATTTTTATCTCTTCAGTGGTCATCGATGGTGGCTGCTTTGCACTCATCACCATGTCTTATATTCGCATATTTTCTATGGTGCTCAAATTTCCAAACAGAGAACCAGGAAAGGCATTTTCCACCTGTGTCCCTCATATCGTCGTCATGACCGTCTTTCTTAGTTCAGGCATTGCTGCATATATGAAGCCAACCTCCAACTCACCCACAATTCAGGACATGAAAACCTCTGTGTTCTATTCTATAGTACCTCCTTTATTGAATCCTATTATCTATAGTCTTAGAAACAAACAAATAAAAGAGGCTATAAGGAGGATGATGAGAAAAAAGTTTTATTCAGAAAAGTAATAGGATAATTATTTTCAGACATCCCCATGTTGATGAGATTTGTAAATTGCTTCAAAATTAATTTTATTACCATAGTCAATTTTGTTGCCCTAACATAGATCCAAAGGGAAAGTTCTATTATGTGGCAGCATAGAATCAACATAAACATATTTCATCTTGAGGATTCTCTTCCAAAAATTACATGTATGCATATGTCTGAAACCTCATTGCTTAAGGCTCTTTGCTAAAACCATTATACTAAATAGTATACTTCCAATTATCTCTTTGAAATCTAGAGAATCCCAGAAAAGAAAACCTGTATATTAACATTGCCCTGCTCTATTTGTGCCATTATAAAACAAATAATAATTTATTTATTAATAAATTTAAAATAGCCCCAAAATGTAAGTAAGGAATTTTATCTTAATAAAATTGAAGCATATAATAACAGTATATTTTGTAAGACAGAAAAATGATATTTCATCTTGCTTTTCATAATATGGAATAATATATTTTAAATAAACATATTTTGAACAATCCAAAAAACATGATTTACAAAGAGTTTTTCAGTGGTATGTTAAGAAAATTTGGGACTAAGATTATTTATTAGTAGGTATTCAAATCCTTATGACAAGAATACAAAAATAAGATAAATTTATTTCTGTTTTTATTAGAAAGCTTCTGTTACCTTGTTTCCATTTATTAAGAAAATAATAGATGGAAATATGGATTTCAGTAGAGTTTCCTATAAGATTCTCATATATGAGGACCCATATCCTTAGATTAATGGTGGCTATGCATAGTAATCTCTATTGGATGAAAAAATAATTAGCCATATGGAATAAATATTTCCAAAACTAGCACACTATTTCAAAATGCTGTATTTGATTTCTTGATCTGTGAATTGGGAACACTGTTGCACTAATTAAAGGCAGCACTATCGCTACTCATAATTCTAAGATTGTAATTATCTTATTGTGTTGCTATGATCTTTTATTGATGCAAACATTGTTGTGTGCAATTATTTTATTGCACAGCATTTGAAGTAAAATGATACTATTCCCCACATATGAGTATGTAGTCAATAATATACAAACATTAATATGATTTAAAATAATAGCAGCAAAATAAATTTTAATACAAGTTCTTATATATTTTCTGTAAAAACAATTTTTACCCTAAACAATTTATACCCCGGTTTTTCACTATCTCACTTGGAGGCCAATTCCCTTCTTACCTTTACAATTGATAATTTCAATTTGAAAGATTCATTGAATAAGATGGCATGACAATTTTATACACAAAAAGACATATTATGACAATAGGAAAAGCAAAAATTACGAAAACAAAATTGAGAAATGCAAAAAGGGAATCTTATTAAAATAATTTAATAGGTGGCTCATAAAAACTAATAAAATAATCAGATAAAAATGAAGAATACTTATCCTATTTGAACTGCACAATTTACCAGGTTGACCTGGTTGATAATTGTAGAGCACTATGCCACAAAAGTATAAACTATGCATTATTTTCAAATGCACATTGAACATTTACCAAATGAACATACACTGGACTAAAAGTAAAGTTTCCAAAATATCCTAAAGACTGAATGCATATAGAATATTATCATTGACTTCAGAAATTATAGGGAAATGGAGGGATCAAAATATCTTACTCTAATTTTTCAAATGTCTATTTCCCCTTGCAATTCTATCAGTTTGCTTTACATATTTAGAAGATGTGCTATTTGCTCCATAAGAGATTAGGACTTTTAGGTTATCTGGTTTGAATGACTTATTAATAATAGCTGTGGAATGACCTTCTTTATCCCTGAAAAGTCTTTGCTCTGAAGTCTACTTTATATTGGTGTTAACATGCACATTTTTATTGATCTTTTATATTTTAATATATATGTGTCTTTATGTCAAAAGTGCATTTTTGAAGGTATCATAAATTTGGGTCTGCTTTTACTCTTATGAGACAATCTCTGTCTTTTAATTGTGGTATTTGGCTATTTAATTAATTGTAATTATTAGTATATTTATGTTGAATTGCATCATATTGCTACTCATTTGGTCCCATTTGTTCCTTGTTCCCTCTTTCCCCTACTAGGCCTTCTTTTATATTGATAAAGTGTGTATACCCTGTTGGTTTGCTAGCTATAATTCTTTGTTATCAAATGTTAGTTTTCACTTTACTATAAGTGTACAGGTATAATGCATCACAATTTATTTCATTTGATATATACAACTTCAGGAATCATATTAGAATAATCCAAAAGCATATTTTGGATAGTAATGTACTTGTTATCTATTTCACTAATAATTCTGTTATAAACCCCAGAATACATAGTTATTATTTCTGTGCTAACAGTCGATTATCTTTTACAGAATTTTTAATGATTAAAAAAAATCTTATGCTATTATCCATCTATTATTTGTGGTGGATATTAAGATTTTTAACCCATATCATCATGCTTCTCCATAAAAGTCTCCTTTAACATTTTTTTGTAATGTGGGTCTGGTGGTGAAGAATAATTTCAGCTTTTGTATGTCTGCAGAAATTTTTATTTTATCTTTATTTTTGAGAGTTAAATTTTCTGAATATAATTATCTTTAATTTAGTTAAGGAAGTTGCAGGTTGATATAAATATCGTGTAAAAGAAAGTTCCTGTATAAACCCCTATGGTTGACATTTTGCAATGCTATGATGTCTTTGTTAAAATCAATATAAAAACATTAAAATTGTACTATTAATTATAGTCTGTAATTTATATTAGGTGCCTTTTCAAAAATCAAAATATTTCATTCTTTACTTGCAATTGTAAATAGATTTTTTTCTTCGTTTCCTCCTCATGTTGATTATTACTAGTATATAGAAACAAACGCTACTGAATTTTGTATGTTGATCTTTTACACCATCTTACTGAAGTGATTTATTTTAATCTAGTAGCTTTGTTGTCGATTATCAGAATTTCATATTTATATAAGATCATATCATCTCCAAATAGTGAATTCTTTACTTCCTTTCCATTTGGATATGTTTTATTTCTTTTTCTTGCATAATTGCTCTGACTAGACCTTCCAGTACAATGCTGAATAATGGCGATGACATTGGGCATCCTTGTCCTTTTCCAGATCTCAGATGGAAAGCTTTCAGTCTTTCACTACTGAGTATTATGTTAGCTGTAAGCTTTTCATAAATGCCCTTATTATGTGGAGAAAATTTCCTTCGATTCTTAATTTTCTAAGGGTTTTCATCAAGAAAGGATGCTTGGTTATGGCCAAATACCTTTTCTGCATCATCTGAGATGATCATGTGGTTTTTTCCCTTAAATGTATTAAGGTGATGTATTAAATGAATTGCTTTTCTTATGTTGAACCAACCTTGCATATATGAAATTAAACCCATTTGATCATGATGTATCTTGTTGAGGATTTTTGTGTCTATATTCATAAGAGAAGGCAATGATATGGTATATTGAGAGTGCTGAAAGAGAAAAATGGCCAAAAATTCTTTATCCAGAAAAACTGTTCTTCATAAATGAGGGAGAGTACAATATATTATCTGATAAACAGAAACTAAGAAACTTCATCAACACAAGACCTGTCATATTAGAATTGCTAAACGGATTTTTGAAGGTTGAAAGAAAAAGACGAGACAGTAGTTTGGAGTACTGTGAAGAAAAAAGTCTTAAATTAAGGTAACTAACAGGGTAAATGTGAAACTCATTCAAATTGTATACTTAATATATAATAAAAATAAATCTACGTTGATCCATAGTTACCATCCCCTCCACTTATATTTTTTTTCATTATTCAGTCTTCAGGAATTTGGGAGGAAATCCCATTTAATTTATTTGGATTGAGAGGGCTTTTCGATATTATGGATCAAATGGAAGGAACTGTTTTGTTTGCAGTTGTAGATACTCAAGTTGAAGAATATTACAGATGTTTGCCATCATTTTTACAGTGCCTTTATAACCTCTCCCTTTGAAAATATTATTTGAATGGATAGTTCCTACAAAAGGAACCATATCACTGCATGTGATACATTTGTGAATATAGGAATCCCATATCCTAGATGTCATCTGATAGAGGACTTTACCATGCTGGACTTTTGCTGCATTTACAAGCAGAAAGACTAAAGGAACATGAGGAAACATTATGTTATATACTTCTATCCAAAACAAACTAGGGAGAATAAAATCGATTAATGTGAGGCAATAAATGTATGTAGGCTAATTTCTTCCAGGTGGATGTTGATTATCCATATATTTTATGAATTACTTTTCTGATTCTTTATGACCAAGGCAAATTTTTCCAAGATGCCCAATTCTACCACAGTGATTGTATATCTGCTTACTAGATTTTCAGATGTGTAGGAGCTCAAAGTCTTACACACCATACTATTCCTACTGATATACATGGTAACTCTTGCAGGGAATTTTCTCATTGTGACAGAAACCACCTTCATTGGAACCTTCACACCCCATCTATTTCTTTCTTAGGAATCTGTCTTTCTTGGACAATGGCTTCATTTCTGTTATAATACCCGAGGCATGTGTTATCTGCCTCCATGGTAACAAGGGTATCTCCATGATAGGATGTGCATCTCAGATCATCTTCCTGCTACAGAAAAGCTGCTGTTCCTCACCATCATGGCACATGACTGGTATCTGGCCATCTGTCAACTTCTTCACTACCCTTTGACCATGAACCCTCAGGTCTGTGTCCAGATGACTCTGGCCTCAGTACCCAGTGGTCTGGAGTATTTTGGATTACACACTTACAATACATTCTGGTTGACTTTTTGTCAGCACAATGTGGTCCATCAGATCTTCTGTGACATCCCTTCTCTACTGAAGCTCCCCTGCCCTGACACCTTAAATAATGAAATTTTAATATTTATCTCTGCAGTGGTGATTGATGGTGGCTGCTTTGCATTCATCACCATGTCATATATTCATATATTTTCTACTGTGCTTAAGTTCCCAACCACAGGAGAGTGAGTAAAAGCCTTTTCCACCTATATCCCTCATATCCTTGTGGTGAGCATCTTTGTCAGCTCAGCTTCTGCTGTGTATGTAAAGCCAACCTCCAACTCACCCACATTTCAGGACATGTGCTGATGAATAGTTAAGTGATCAAATAGATTAATCTGCAAACTAGTATACTGTCTAAAAATGTTTTTTTTATATTACATAGCATTTTCAGTAAAATAACTCTATGTTCCCTCATATAAGACTATACATTTATACATTATTATGGTTGTAACAAATTTATCACACTTATGAAAGATGTTATTAATATGGGAAAATGTGGGAGGGGAATGGGTTGGGGCATATATAATTTTTTATGTAACATTTATGTAATCTAAAGCTTCATTTTAAAAAAGGAAAACATGTAGCAAAAGATATATAAGTGATGTTATGTTATAAAATGACAATACAATACATTTAAAAAAAAGTTCTTAAACCTTATTCTTCACACATCAATTGATACTGGTTTGTGGGCAATCCAATTTGGAGACCAAATCTTTAATAAAAATAGTCAATTTAACATGACACATTATACACATTGTTTTAAAATACTCATTCAAATAAATTCCATAACAACATTATGGGCATAATAAGAAAAAAATCACCATCTTTATAGCAAAATTAAAAGAGCTAAAAGGAGAAATGGCAAAACACTTCCATAAATAAATAGCTTAAAATACAGCTATGTGACAGTTAAGTTCATGTGTCAATATGGCTGGAATAAGGTGTCCAGTTATTTGGTCAAGGAAGCACTGACATAATTGTCACCGTGAGCATAGTTGCTGGATTTAAACCATCCAGAAAATGGTCACATCTATAGCTGATTACATCTACAATCAACTGAGGTGATTGCCTTTACAATGAGAGAACCCTGATCCAATCAGTTGAAGACATTGATAGGAGAAGTGAGGGTCTCCACAGTCAGAAGAGAGAATTTCTGTCACTACTTCAGCCATCCAGCTTCTATTGGTGAATTCATTGAAACCTTTATTTGTGGTCCAAACATGTGGTCTGCCTGAATTATCCCTCTCAATGTGTTGCTCTCAATTCTACTTTATCTGGTAATTCTTTAACCATTCCAGCATTCCTTTAATTTGGTTTAGCATTATATATCTTTATTTTCAAACTTTTGTTCATATTTAAAATTCATTTGTTAATGGCTACATAGGGTTGAAAGGTTTTTTTTTTTTTCATTCATTTTAATTTTATTTTGAAAGACGTTTACATTACATAAATGTCACATTGAAAATATGGAGGATTCACATATACCCTGCCCCCCACCCCAGTTTTCCCCTTGAACAACATCTTTCATTTGTGTGGAACATTTGTTACAATTGATGAACACATATTGAAGCACTGCTACTAAGCATGGTCTATAGTTTACATTATAGTATACACTTTGCACCACACAATTTAATAGGTTTTGACAGAATGTATAATGTCATTGCTATGTAATGCAGGACAATTCCAAAGTCTCCAAAACAAACAAACAAACAAACGAAAAACACCCCATCTTGCACCAATTACCCCTTGCCCTCCCCTCAGAAACTCTGGTGAAAATTGTCTGTATATAAATACTGCAAGTTCTTCCATTGCAGGAATAATAATAAGTCTGCTTTAGTCCATATTTGCATTTCTGCCTCATGATTTTCATACCTCAATATTGAGGATTTTGGGATGGTGATGCCCACTCTGCTTCTGATTGAGGGTATTTAGATCCCATGGGGCAGATGGGTTGAACTGTCTTGCCTTACCATTGTGGATATTCTCAGTCCATTATCAACCATGTTAGTTCTCCTGGGTGGTTCCAACGAACTGGAGAGTAAGTGTTGCAACTCTGCTGAGACTTAATGCACAAATGGTATATGAACAGGCTGAAGATTTAAGTCTCTGGGGCATATATTTAATGAGTATAGCACAAAATATAGGTTCAACTAAAAGGAGCAGAAAAGCCATGTTTAGGGAAATTATGAACGAGGTCTAATTCTGTTTCATTGGGGAGCATATATTCCAAGGTAAGGTCCACTGACAGTATGCTGAATTCCTGAGTTGTTCTTCTCTGCTTGTATTGTCTAGATGCTTCTAGAGTCCTCAGAAGTCCCCTTTCTTGAGATACTGTTTACTGTGGAAGTCAATTTGAGCCTACTGAAACATGCATAAATATAACCTCTGCAATGACCTCTCAACTCATTTTGAAAAATTTAGCCATGAAAACTCATTTGTATTCAATCTTTCCCCCTTTTGGTCAAGGTCTTTTTCCAAATGCATCACTATTTTGTGCTTCGTAATAATCCCTTGGTGCCAGGGAGTCTCATCCCCTGGAATTGTGTCCCATACTGGGGGGAAAGAAGTGATAAATTAGGCTTAGAGAGAGGCCACATTTGAGCAAGGAGGAGATTTTAAAGAGGTAACTCTTAGTTAATATATAAATACTAGAATAAGTTTCAATTTCACAAGGGTAAGGTTCATAAGCACAACCATCACTATCAAGGGTCTGCATATTGTTTTGTTCTCTTTCACTAGGCCCATGTATGCAGTGCATTCTTGCTGCTCTATTAGAAGATGTGGCAGGAATTCCCAGGATGGGAATACAATATTTTTTGGGTTATTGTGTGGGTCTCCATACACTGAGACAGCACCCCATGACCATTTGAACATATTCAAATGCCATAGAGGCATGCCCCAGGTGCATCCCTCCCCACATAGCTCCCATCACTGACACCTTCACCAGTGATCCTCCTCTGCCACAGTTGTGACCCTTATGCAATTAAAAACCTCCCCATAAACAAAGTGTAAAAATAAACAAACAAAAATAATAAAATAATAATAAAAAACAAAATACAAAATTTTAAAAATAGTTTTTTTCATTGTGCCTTTCATCACCATAAGATCTATTATCTATTATATATAGTGACAATTTGAATTTTATGAAAGATTCTCTTCCCTTTTATTGTTGCCTTATGGTTTATCTTAATTATAATTACTGACATGTTTAAGGTTAATTCAATTATATTGCTTTTTTTTCTTTTTTACCTATTTGTGCCTTGTTTATTGTTAGTAAATTTTTTGGCTTTCATTTGGATTACTTAAGCATATTTTATCTTCTCCATTAAGTTATAGTTAATGGTTTTTCTTATATTCTCTTTCTGTTTTAAGGTATATTGTATGCATGTGTAACTCAGGTAAATCTACCTTCATATGATTTTATTGCACATCACAATCAGGATAAGAATATTACAGAAATATAATTCCAGTCATCCACTCATGGCTTTTGGACTATTTTTTCATATATTTGACTTATAGATATATTATAAAACTCACAATACATTGTTATTATTTTTGTATAAGCAGTCAATTATTTCGTACATAATTGTTAATAACAAAAAAACACACATATGTATTTAGCCACATATTTACCCATTCTGATGCTCTGAATTCTTCTGTGAAGATCCATATTTTCAACTTGTATCACTTATCCTTATTCCTAAAGGGACTTGCTTTCACACTTATGGACTGTGAGACTTCTGGTGATGAATTCTTTCAAATTTTCAGTGTTTATAAAGGTTTATTTCATCTTTATTTTTTAAAGTTATTTTAATTAAATATCTAATTCTATGTTTACATTTTTTCTTTTGGTAATTTAAAGATTTCACTCTATTGTTTTCTCTCATCCATTGTCTCCAGTGAGAAATCTGCTCTCATTTTTATCCTTGTTCCTCTGTATGTAAAATTTATCCACTTTGACCCTTTTTATGATTTTCTCTTTATCACTGATAGTCAGCATGTTTTAAATGTTTCTCAGCAAGTTTTCTTCATGAAATTTATGCTTGAGGTTTTTTGAACTCCTTGTGTTTGTTTCTTTAGAGGTTTAATTTTTGTAAAGCTTTGAAAACTTTTAGACATTATAACTTCAAATATGTTTACTTGCCATAACAATTTTTTTTTCCTATTCACCAATTACATAATGGCTTTCAGCTGAAGATTTCTCTTAACTTATTGATCTATTATCATATTTGAAATAATTTTTTCTCTTTCCAAGTTTTATTTTCTATTGCTATATCTTCAAGTTGACTAATTTCTTCTAAAATTCCTCTTCCATCATTAATGCCAATCTATATATAAATTTCAACTCACATAATTTTAATTTTAATTTCTGAGCATTCCATCTGAATTTTTATAGCCTCCATAGCTCTACTTAACTTTTCAAATATATGACAATTATTTATAACTCTTTTGATGTAATTTCCTCCTACTTGTAACATTTTCCACAGTTTGTGGTCCATTTTTATTGTCTGAGATGTCTCCTCAACATCTGTTGGATTTTTGTCATTTTTAGGTTCCCTGATAATCATTGTTTGGATGTTACATATTGTGAATTTTACTTTTTTGTAATGGGTTTTTCTTATTCCTATAAATGTACTTAAGATTTGTTGAAATCCACAGTTAGGTTATGTGAAAATGATTTGATATTTTTGCAACTTTTCTTAGATTTTAATAAAATAATAAACCATATCAGTGTTTATTCCAAGACTAAATTTTCCTGCAAGGGCAATATTGTGATTACCCAGTGTATCTAGAATTATGAGATGTTCCTTTTGGCTGTTGAGAATATACACACCATTCCTGTCCAATCTTTAGTAACTGGTACTTTCCTTCATTTGGGCAGTTTCTTTACATATGTGTGCAAAACAGTATCTGCTGAAAACATGAGACATTGGCAGATCTCCAGGCTTATTTTTCTGTGCAGCTAATTCCTCTGCTGTACTATACCCTATAAACTCTATCCACTTTGGTCTGGCCAGAATATCAGCTCCATTTCCTCAATTCCTAAATCTCCTCTATTCCACCTGTGTTGCCATTCCCTGTTCTGCAACCTGCAAATTTTCTCAATAAGTGACCTGGACCAACTTCATTTATTTTCTGTATCTCAGAGTTGTTTTATTTCCATTGCCTGAAATATTCGGCAATATGCTGAATATGAATATACATAAGCATAAACAAACACAAAAATAAGAATAAACACAAATATAAAGATAGGCTGAGTTATTTTGGTTGTTTCTGGATGGAGGTGTGGTATGTGGCAATAAAATGAATGCAAATGAGCCCCATCTCTAGTATTCATGTGATATCACCCTTCTTTTTATTCTGACAAACAGAATAAATCATGATGATAGGATGTCACTTCTGATATTAGGTAATACAAGGACAATGGCCACTTCCTTGATTACCTTTTTATGCAACACTCTCATGCACACAATCCCTTACCCTGAGAGAAGGCATCTACTATGCTGTAAGGCAGTCTTATGCATAAGTCCATATTTCAATGTCATTGGAACTTGAAAAAAACATTCAAATGAGCCCATAAGCAGATTGCACACCGTGGTCCATTTGTGACTTTAGATGAGATTGCACTCATTCATGACATCTTGACTGCAACCCCATGAGAAATCCTGAGAATGATGGGGCAAGCTAAACTGATACTGCATTCCATATCCCCAGAAACTCTGAGATATGTCTGATACCTAGAAACAATGAAATATTGCAGTTTTGTTGTTTAAACTTCTAAAGTTTCTAAAAAATATTTTCGGCAACAATTTATATTTAGTAATGTTTTCTTGTATCTGGAAGTGAGGCAATGCCATCTACAAGAACAACAGGAACCAAATTAATGAGAGTGGTTTTGAAATCAGACAGTGGGTTTTGAGGAGAGTGAATGAAAGAGTAAAGGGCCTTGTTAAAATTGATAGCAAGAGTTACATACTGTTGGATAAGGCTGCTATTAAGGGGCTGCAGGAAAGTGGTTAAAAGCTTATTGTAAGCAGAATTAAGGCTGAACCATGTTATACAGTGGCATAGTATTTGGAAGCACTGCTGTCTGAAGTAATGTGGAAAGAGGAAATTATGCCTATTGAACTTCGGTGTCTAGCTAAGATTTCCACATAAAGTGTTGAAGATGCTACCTGATTACTTCTTGCTTACTTATATATAAAAAGATAGAGGAAAAAAATAAATTGAGGAAATTAAAGTTAATAATAAAGAAGACATAACCTGATGTTTTTGAAAACATCTCTGTCTCTCTAAATGTCAAATGATACTAAAATTAAGAAAATAGCTATTTAGCAAAGATCCACATGAGGACACTGCTAAGAAACACAGACTTCTATACATTAGAGAAAGACTTCAAATTCCATTGGAAAAGGCTTTTTTAAGAACTCTTAATTACCACATAAGTAAAACCCTTAGGGGTTGTTCCAGTTGATTAAAAGCTGTAAGTCTTCTTTGAAACCATGGATGCTGTCCTTGAAGGATACTGCCAACTGAGAATTATTAAGAAATATCCAGTGTCAGACATTCTTCAAGAAGTAGAAGACAACTTCCATGCAAAATGTTCAGATTAGGCATATAATGGCGTAAAGTAGACACTTTTCACCAAGGAATCACACAATAAAATCCAGAAGAATGAAGCAGAAGATAATCATACTTTAAGCACTTTAAGCTGAATTATATTTTTAAGGCTTCTAATTCAATTTTTCCACATTGCTGATATAAGATTCTCAATCACTTACAGAAACTTGTTACTGCTTATCTATTTTACTTATAAGGGATCTACCCATGGTGGTGGTGTTTTTATGTTTATTTTCTCATTTATGTGTGTCTAAATTCTGCCTAAATTTCTTTTAAGGTTTGGCTAATCAATCAAACTAAATGATGTGTTTGGGCATATTTTCCCTTGGGTGTCACATAACGCCTATCAGAACCAGAATCAAGATAAACCATTTATTTTCCTGAGTATTTTAATTTGATAACTAAGGGACCTTTTAGATGGAAAATGCATCAAATGGCAAATGGCTAGAATTCCAAAAACTCTATCACATGACAATCACGAAAAGGAATTCCTACCTCACAAAAATATCATATGTGGACCTTTCATAGGAACCAGCCATTTAATCCATATTTCCAGCAGCAGACTTAGAAAGTGAATATGTAAGTGGTGGTGAATATCTGGAATCTCCCTCATGCTGACAAATCTTATAAGGAAGGACAGCTAATTAAGCCATTTTTTTGTGAGTGGTTTAGATGAGTGTTGTGCTCTTTCTAGTATAAATTTTGTCACATGGTAACAGATCATTCTTATGAGTGGTACTAAATCTGTACTATTGGACCATATCATAGGGATTTATCCTCCAAAAACAAATCATTTGTTTTCCCTCAATGACTGTTACTGAATTTACAACACAAAAATAAATCTTATTTCCTACTCACAAACTGGACAGGGAATTATTTTTCAGTGCATTCATGCCTGACTTCAAGATAATTCCTGAGAATAAGTCTAATTTGTCCTGTCAATTTCACCCTCATCAAAAGAGAGGTTTAGATATCTTAATTCAGGAAGGAGAATTACTGGATCTCAATTTAAGAGTCAACAATTTATCCACATGCTTTAGTTTGCCAAGGCTGCTATAACAAAATACCTCAGAACTGTTTGGCTTAAATAACAGGAATTCATCATCTCTGAATTTTGGAGGCTAAGAGTACACAAAATTAAGGTATTGGCAAGCAATGTTCTCTGCAGCATTCTGGTGGTTGCTCAATTTCTGCCTCCATAACATGGTAATCTGTCTCTTTCTGTCCCCTCCTATGGCTTATACCTCTGTGTCTGAGTTTCCTTTTCTTAGAAGGACTCCATTCATTCGGGATTAAGAACTATACTGTTTAGTTTAGTCCCATCTTAATAGATCTCTGAAAATCTTTTACAAATAAGTTCACATCCAACACTGGTGGTTTCAGGTATATATGCCTTTACGGATGAGTCAATCTTGCACACCATTTAAAAGACAAGTTATATTACATTTTCCTATTTTAAATCTTATTAAATTGAGAATTTGCACATGCAATGAAAAATTGTGAAAATCCCACGATATGATTTAAAATTTCACAAGTGAGGTAGAAAATACAGTTAACAATAAGTCCCCCCCCCTCCCCTAAATACAAGAAATTTTATTTGGGCAGATTTGAAACACCGAAACTTCAGATATAATACTGTCCTCTTCAGGCAGAACATGTGCAATTTTAAGCAAAAATGTTGTGCTCAGATCTGTACAGAACATTATGTGTTATTCTTTTCCTTCTTTTTACCCCCCTACTGTTGTCCCTGAGAATTGGTAAAATAACTTATTAGCCATTGCTGCAAAATATTTCAAAATTACTGTTAACTATTATCCATAACTTGCATTAGTTATAATTTTTCTGTGTGTCACCATATTCTTAACACTTTATAAAGCACTTTGTAGAACATTCTTATATTTATATTTTTAACCAGTTTTCATCCACCATAGAAATAACTATGTTATACTTCCATAGATTATAGTCTAGCTTCTTTTCAATTGACACTTCCTTTCAATTCACACAAAATGCACCTTTCAGTCACAATGCCTTTTATAAATCAGGAATGTTATTTATACTCACTATAATGTATTATCATCAACTCTATTCATTTCCACACTATTACAAAAAAAAACTTATTAAAAATTCTATGTACATTAAGCATCAGCTCCCATTCTCAACTCAGATTTTATCTGCTCATAACCTATGATCTAGAAGTTACCTCTGTGAGTTTACTCATTGTATTTATATAATATTAGTGAAATCATACAATATTTGTCCTTTTATGTCTGGCTTATTTTACTCAAAATAAAATCCTCAAGGTTCATCCATGTTATCATATACATCCTGGTTTCATTTCATTAAGAAGAAAAGAAATCAGAGTTCTTATTATTACTAAATGAACTAGGAAGCAAGTTGTTAAATCAAGATATTAGATACATTTGTTTATAAGGCACTATCTGATTCTGTTCATTCAATTATAAATAGCATTTCTACTCTTGATCTGACTTGGAAATATTTGACCCTGGATTAGATGGATGTGGAATACAAACAAATACTCATGTTAAATATTCTTTTATTATTTGTCTCTGTTACAGTGATGCAAAGGGTGATCTCCACAATCTTAAATGCTTTGTACAGCTATTGTCCCATTATTTGACCATTCATCAAAAAATAGAGGAATACCTGACATATACAAAGGTTTAATATTCAACAACAGGAAAGTTGATATACAATGATGATATATCAAGCAGTGGTGCAGATCTAAGTTAATCACTTCTATAGAAAAGAATAATCTACATTTCAGGTCTGACTAGAGAAAAGCCAAAAGAAAGCAATGAGAACTGAGAATTCCTGTCTCAGCATAACTGTTTGTTGCAAAAATTTCTTCACAGAAGTTTAAGACTTGAGACCAATAAATAACTTCATTGTTGCTTTGGGAAATAAATATGTTTCAATATATCTGGAAATATATTTGTTCATCTCAGCAAACAGCCCACTTATGAAGAAAAGAATTAGCTCATCAGGACTTATCCCATGAAAATTAAGACCTCACTTCAGGATATTTGTCTCACTGTGTCTCACCCCCATCCTTAATTACTATGTATTTAATTTTGCTCAATCACAAACAGTTGACAGGATTTAAAATCCTTTAATAATGTAAAACATAATGCCCAGGTAACAATATTGAGGCCATTGAAAAAATTGGAATATGAGCCATATGCTTTAAGATCCTTGAACTTGATAATTAGACTCCATGTGATGACATAAGACCCTTGTTCTTAGGATATATCCAAGGAGGATGTTGTAGGTTGTATTATTCCCTTTGCCAATAAAAGCATGTTATTAATCTTAATCCATTCTCATGGTTGTAAACCCATTTCAAATAAGAACTTCGGGATATGTTCAAAAAATTCTATCATATCCAAGTTTTAACAGGCTAATAGTTTCCTGTTTCAAGGTCATCAATACCCCTGTATATTTGTGTGATGGATGACCAAGGTTTGACAGAGATTGCCACCTGATTTAATCAGCATGGCTTCAGTAAATAGCAGTAAATTAGGCATCCATAATTCTAATCATTACAGATACATTTGGTAAATAGCATTTATAACTTGTCATTATAGGTTAAGTTTGTATTTAGGAATACTTGATTCTATGATGATAATTTATATGCAGAATACATACTCTCTCATATTGTAGAGAAAAATTATTGCATTTGTGTAAAGCAAATTATGATATTTTTGCTCATTATAAATGTAATTAAGTAGAAAAAGTAGATGTAATTAAGTAGAAAGAAAATTAAGTAGGAAAACAAAAGAATAGGAAGAAAGATTAAAAGTTTGGTCTAATGAAAACATCCTTATTATTGCTTTCTCTTTAACCTAAATTGAAACAGAAATTATCTGGATGCTAATTTGAAGGAAGATTGTGTTTATGTTCTGTGATATTAAATACTTGAAAATTTATATTAAAGTATGTTTTATAAAACAAAATTTTAATTACATAATTGATAATATTAACTTTCTCACACAGTTTTTCTTATGATGGTGATATTCAGCTTTGAAATTCACTTTAGCCAAATACTGATTTGGGCATGGAATAAATCTATGAATGATTATGAAAGATTATGGAATATTCATCTTTTGAACTTTTCACATCTTGTCATACTGTAAATTTATATTTCAAATTATTAAGATTTTTTCATGCTATGCCTTGAAATTCTTCATAGATTAATATGAATGCATTCCTTATTATAATTTCAACATTGCTAGTGTGAAATATAAATGTGACAAACATGTTTAATCAAAAAAGAATCAAATCATGCTTTAAACAGATATTTAGCTACTATTCATACATAATAATTTTGTCAACTTTAAAGGAATAATGAAATTTAAAACATTTTTGTAAATTAATAAATTATTAAATATTATCTCAATATTCTTGATTAGAATTTATCACAGTTACTAATGGTTATGTTGATTTCTGATTTTTTTGTTGAATTATTAAATTATTTTATGATTTTGTCTCTTCATAGAAGGGTTCATAGGGAATTTCTTGTTAATTATAGTTGTTTATGCTCTCCCAGTATTTTATTTAGAATTGCTGAAAAACAAAAACCAAACAGATTTCTCTATATACAAGAAGTCTATATATTGCAATTGTTTTAATTGGAATATAAAGGACTATGTATCATGAGTTTAAATATTAATTGAATAAGTGGAAATAAAAGTTTAAGAAGGAAATATGAAGATGAAAATTGACCAAACATTTGAAAATGAAATCATTGGAATTTATATAAATTAAAACAAATTATTGCTTAAAGATTAAATGAAAATAAAAATATTAGATTAAAATAGCTAATGAATTTAAAAATAAACATTAAAATTTACCTCAAACATTATACAGAAGAGGAGGAAATGAAATTCACACACACATTTTCATGCACACATACATGTACAGAAACACAAATGATGCAAGTTAAGAAATATGGAGAATAAAAAAGGAAAGAAGAAATAAATAGAAGGCTGATATTTCCTACAAGTATAAAGTATATGAATCACAATGTTCAGAAAGAACAACTTATCATGCCCCAGATATATAAAAAATGTAAATGGTGTGAAAGGATATCTTTCATTTACCCCTCCAGATACTTTAACTTCTCTAGCCTACTGTTTTCCCTGGAGTCTATACATCTTCTATTGCAACCAAGAGCTCAGTGTGTTTGGATTCTGGTTGGATTTGACCAAGGAGGGAATACTTTTGGGAAATCAGACCAGGGAATTAAAAGTAGTTAGGGACATTTATTTTCAGATGTCTTTTTTGGAGCTAGATGAGGCTGGTTGCATTCTCTAAATGAAGTTCATTTCTCCTCCCAGGAAGCCTTCTTACATTGCTTTCTCTCTATATCACTCTTTTTTTCTTTTTAACTACCTTTCCCTCATCATTTCAGGCCTAAAGAGGAAAACTGTTCTTCTATTTAAGTAGCAACTTTGTAAATACCTGCTTTAGCAGAAAAATTAACCATAAATATATACTCCCAATTAACATTTTATATTGGGAGACCTGTAATCAAATTCGGCAATAATACACACATGTTAAAATTTCAACTTATAATTTAATGTCTCAGACTTATTCATATGTGATATATTTCAATCAGATATGGTCAGGCAGGTAAAAAAGAACCAAAGCATTTCCTGAATCAAGATAAAAATATTGGCAACTATTTAATTCAAAATCCAATGAGAAAGTTAGAAAAAATATGTGAAGCAAAAGAAACAATAAGTGAACTTGACACTGTATCTGGGAAAATCTGCCAAGCATAGTGCACAGCATTTCATGAAAGTTTAAAATGTTGAGGAAAAAAAGCTAAAAGATACAGAATAATATATAAGGTGTCTCATTGGTGTTCTAGTCTCAGAGTAACTCCCAACAAAGTACTTATTAACTACAAAGGGAAAAGAACAACTTTACAGTGGAGAATTCTGGCAGACACCATTGTAACCAAGTGATCAAAGATAACATCACCAGTAGAGAAACAAATTGATACCGTGTGTCTCCTTATTTGATGCATTTCTGTTGTATTCTTCCCCAAAGTATTTAACTTGATCCTAACCATGACGAAACCTTAGACATTTCTAAAATGGTGGACATTATACAAAATAAAGGGCCTTCTTTCATGAAAATATCATTATTGGAAGAGTATAGAAAGTCTGAGGGATTGGTCCAGATTAAAAAGATACATTCCAGGAGTAATTGTGTGTTGAATCTTAGAATATGGCTTTAGACAAAATCATAAATGAAGATATAATTAGTCATATATAGCTGTTATTTGAAATTAAACATTTGTGTAAAGTCAGAAAAACAGAAAATATATGTAATCCATAGTATTTTTCTATTTCATTATTTGCTGCTTTCAGCTATTGTTAGTTTCTGCTTTATGCAGGGCAAGGTTACTTTTTAAGTTTTGTTTAATTTCACCACTTTTCTATCAAGCTGTCACAATATTACTTTGAATAATATAGAAACACTTACATCCCTTATCATGCTTTTTGCTTTTAATTCAATTTCTTGATATTAATATCTTTAAACCTGAATTTTAGACCAGAAGAATGTTGTAAATATGTGAATGCTTGACTCTGTTCTGAAACCTTGAAAAGAAGACGACATTTTTATCACTGAATTAACAGTCTGAAATAGCTCACTAAACTGAAACTGTATTCAGTGATAAAGGAAATCACAATAATTAATTAAAGAAACCACAATAATTAATGAAAGGTGTATAAGAAATAATGAATGAACAAAATTAAAGTAATAATGTTAAATATTATTAAAAAGCAGACTATACTTTTAAACCCTAAAATATTTATGGCAGGTAACTGAGTGAAAGAATTATCAAATCCCTGTCTTAAGGCAATTTTCCTGATGACTTTATTTCCCTTATTCTTAAAGAAACAAACAAGTATGGATAAGTAAGAAATATGTTTATTTGTGGCAATGAATATGTGTATTATTCAAATACTTTGGGACTGTAATTTTTAATGATGATAATTTTAACACAAACAGCAGTTTGATTTTGACAAAATCAGTTGATTTTGACAAAATCAAATTTTGTCATTTTAACAATTGAATTCATTAAAAAATGCTTACCAATTTGACTCAAATCCTTATTTTTCCATTGAATAAAATATGCAGAGTTTTCCTCTAATAAATTGAAGCTATTTAATATCACTTCTCTCTCAAACCCAATAGCCAACATTTACTCAGTGTCCTTTCCACTACCTACAAAGATGGAGAGAGAATGAGCATATGTAAAAAAAGGAGTTAAAGGTGAGAGTGTGGGGAAGCAAATTGTAATGGTCATTTAAAAATACTTACTACAGTTACATGAAGGTTGAAAAATAAAATCAGAACAAGTGGAAGATATCAAACTGTCACTGCCAAAAGAAATAACCACCACAATATTTCATCACACTGAGACCATTTGAATTTATCTCTATCTCTGAATCATTCTGTCTCCCCTGCTACATGATTTGTATTTATCTTATAAAAGGGATAAAGTAAACAAGGAAGGGTAATTGGCAGTATATTGGACATAAAAGCTATTATAAAATATTTGGAATTTTTAAATGTATACTAGATAATGCGATGCTTTGTAAGAGTTGAAGAATTAACAGAAAACAAGAGAAAAAAAGAGCTTATAGGAAAAGATATTTAACTTATTACATATGAGGGAAATGTCTAAGGGGAAAACAAAAGAAAAGTAAATAATTTGATGAATATGAGCCCAACAATTTCAGCCAAATTCTAAGACAATTGATAACTTAAGTTATCAGGTTTTGTACCCAATGAAACTATTGATACAAGAGAGAGGTTAAATGGTTAATTTAGGTATTTTGAAGGAAAATAAGAACAAAATTTAGCTACATAATTTATTTTTTTCCTGAGAAAAGCTAACACCAAGAAAAATGTTTTATCCAAACTACAAAAACAATGGTTATAGCACAGACTATTCATAAGCAGAAAGATACAACATATTGTAAGTACTTACAAAGTTACAAACCATTTGATTCCTTAACTTTTTAATATTTTACATCCATAGAAAATGATCAAGTTTACCATTTTGGGGTGAAGAGGGGTAAAATGTATTTATCTTCAGCTAGATGTGCTCAATGTATGGTGCATTATTTATATGCAAGGCCTGGGTGAATGAAAGTGCAGTTATCAGGCATTTCAATAAAATGGATGGCCATTGTTTTCTGCATGATAAGGCATCTTTACACAGGAACAATCAAGGAAAACAGGAAACAGCTAACCACCCTGCACTGCATCACACCACCAACAGCTAATCAGCATTACTCAACTGCTATACAACAGCACCTGGTGCACAAAAGTTCATAAGAGAAGAGATTAGAATTGTGTTTGGTAAACAATTCTTTCAAACAAATGAAGTCTTTTCACCTGAAAAGTTTTTATATAAATTTGGGTTCAGATTATATTTCGATCTGAAGGTAAAGAGCATATACAAACAAGTTTACACCAACTTTTGTAGGTTGTTAATATTAAGGAATGAAGGCAATGTTGTGTCAATCTCTCTGCAGTTTTAGACTACTCAGCAAGAAATGGCTGCACGTTTCCTTAAAAGTTATGAGGACACAAATTAACTTAAAAATCTGTTCAATTTCAAACAAAAAAGTAAGCACTATTATAAATCAAAAATGAATATTTACCTCATATATTCAAACCAATAATGAAATCTGAAGTGATTCACCTCACTAAATTATAAGAAATTTGTATAAGAGCCCCAAATGGCACATAAAATGAAGTTTGCCTGCCACCTGAGGCAAACCATAAGATAAGTAAAAAGATGGACACAATGTTATAAAATAACCTTTTCAAGAGTCAGTTGCTTGTTCCAAGGACTCTGTGATGGACTGAGTAAGTGGGTCCTTTCCTCTACAGTCTTCCATTTTGTTGCTTGATGATACATCATTAGTTTAAGAAACAATGCTCCTTCTTCTCCAGGGGACTTAACTTATTATAATTTTGAAATTGTAAAACTGAATATTCTGAAAAGAGCAAGAAGACTATAAAACATATAGATTAGATGAAGAATGCCAATATTCAATAGTTCAGTTTTTCAAAGAATACCTTACATCTCAAATTCTCAAAAGCTGTGTAAATACTGAGGTTGTATTAGTCATGGAGGAAGATATAACGACAAGAAAGTTAGGACATAATTTAGTGATTGTAAGCTGGTATATTTTGAATTATCTACAGGGTTGGAAGGCTTTTACTAAGGTCATTGGAATGTTTTCACTCATTCGGCATCTTTCACACAATATATTTGTAAAATATTATATTTATAGGTTTATGTGAAGTGAAAATATTATATTGACAGATTTTGGTTCTATAAAATTAAATTAACAAAAAAAAGTAGCCGATGATCAATGCATAGAAGAGGATCTAGATGAATATAATATTTTGATTAATGAAATATGTTATTATCATATGTAGACACCCATTATATGCTTAAACTTTTTCTCTTCTCCTCATCTGGGTACTAGGACAGCAGCAGAGTGATGGAGTGACAGTTGGGAATGGTTGGCTGGCAAGCAAGAGACTTGCCAGATGCCAGTGGCCTAAGTGAGAGACCTAGATTCCCCTTTCTTTTTTGCTCTTTCTTTTTTTCTCTTACCTCTTTTAATATTTTCAGCTAAACACAGACAATTCTAAAAATTTAGTTTAAGTGAAACAGAAAGAAATAAAGAAAGAAGAAAGAAAGAAAGAAAGAAAGAAAGAAAGAAAGAAAGAACTGTAGCAATGGAGAGAAACTGACCAACAGAGTAAATCCATCAAGATCAATGGATTCTAAGGCATCAGTATAAATTTACAAGTCATGGTATGTAACAGGATAAAATGACTGCATCAAAGGGACAAACTAAAAAGGGAGAGGATATGCAGAATTTAAAACTAATTCAAAGATGTCCATAAAAATTTCCTAAACCAATGCATGGAAATGAATGAAGAGTTAAAGGACATTAAGAAGACACAAGATGAGCAAACAGAAGAAATTATGAACATTTGTAAAAAAAAATTAACAGATATCATGTTATTGAAAGTTACAAGAGAAGAAATGAAAATGACCGTAGTGTGGAGCAGATGTGGTTCAAGAGTTTGATCACCTGCCTCCCACATAGGAGGTCCCAAGGTCAGTCCCTGGTGCCTCCTAAAAACAAAAACAATCAACAAACAAACAAACTCAGGGGAGCCAATGTAGCTCAAGGGTTGAGCACCAGCTTCCCACATCCAATGTCCTAGGTTCAATATCCAGCCCTGGTACTTCAAAAAAATTAAAATAATATCATACAACAGCAGATTTGAACAGGTAGAGGAAAGAATTAGCAAATTAGGAGATAGGACATCCAAAATTGCAAAGATGGAAGAACAAATAGAGGGGGGGGGAATGAAAAAAAAAATTGACCAGGGACTCAGGGGATTGAATGACCACATGAAAAGCATGAATATATTCATTATTGGTGTCAGAGAAGGAGAGGAGAAGGGAAAAAGGCAGAGGGAGTGCTTGAGGAAACAATGGCTGAAAACTTCCTAAATCTTATGAGGGACATGGATGTTCATAACCAGGAAGCACAGCACAAGCCAAACAATATAATTCTTAACATATCGACTCCAAGATGCTTATTAAAATTCTCAAATTCCAAAGAAAAACAGAAAGTACTGAAAGCAGCAAGAGTAAAAATTCCTTCACATATAAGAGATGCTTGATAAAATTGTAGGGATTTCTGATTTGAAACCATAAGGCAAGAAGACAGTGGTATAACATTGTTAAGCTGAAAGAGAACAATTGGAAGCCAAAGATTCTGTATCTAACATAACTGTACTTCAAAAAGAGGGAGATATTAAAATATTCACAGATAAACAGAAAATGAGGGAATTTGTCAACAAGAGTCCTGCCCTTCAAGAAATATGAAAGGGAATTCTGCAGGTTGAAAAGATAAGAAAGGAGAGTGAAGTTTAGAGCCGAAAGTAGAAAGGAAGATTATTCATGAGGGTAATTAAAAGGATAAAAGGAGAAACAAAAATAAGATGTGACTGATATAAGCCTAAATATAAAATGTGGAAATTCATACAGTCTTTCAAGTAATATCTTAAGTTAATAGATAAAACTCCCTAATTAAGAAATAAAATTGGCAGATTGCATAAAAATAGTGATCCACCTATATATGACTGCAAGACACTCTCCTTAGAAACAAGGGCAAAATCAGTTGCAAGTGAGAGACTAGAAAACAATTTTCCACACAGATTAACACAGAAAGAGCTGGGGTAACTATACTAATTTTGGACAGAATACTTCAAATGAAAAACTATTGTAAGAGACAAAGGGCACTATAAATCAATAAAATGAGTAATCTCCCCAAAAGAAAAAACAAGTATCAATATATATGCACCTAACAAGGGTGCCCCAAAATACAAGGGGTAATCACTGGCAAAACTGAAAAGAGAAATTGATGTCTCTACAACAATAGTGGGGGACTTCAATACACAACTCTCAAAACACAGAGACCATCTTGAAAGAGGATCAATAAAGAATCAGAGATCTTGAATAATCCACAAACGTTCTACACCTAACACAAAGATACAGGACAATGCATGCCAATACAGTAGGATATATATTCTTCTGAAGGATTCATAGATCACTATCTAAGATAAACCACATGTTACATCAGAGTACAAGTCTCAATGAATATCCAAAGATTGAAATTTTACAAAGCACTTTCTCTGAACAAAATTTAATGAAGTTAGGAATAAATAATTGGTGCATAACTGGAAAATTCACAAATATATTGAAGTTAAACAATTTGTTTTTAAACAATCAGCGGGTCAAGAAGGAAAGTGCAAGAAAAGTCAGCAAATATCTTGAGGTGAATGAAAATGAGAAAATAACATTCACAACTTACGGGTGCAGTGAAGAAAGTGTTGAGGGGAAATTTCAAAGTTCTTCATGCCTATATTAAAAAACGGGACAAAATTAACATAAAATACCTAACTGCACATTTGGATGAACCAGAAAAAAACCCCAGCAAGCTAATCTTAAAGGAAGCAGAAGGAAAGAAAATAAAGATTGGAGTAGAGTAAATTAAATATGAGAATAAAAATCAATAGAATAAACATAACCAAAAGTTATTTTTTGAGAATATTAATAAAATTGACAAATCATTAGCTTGACTGACAAAGAAATAAAGAGAGAAGATGCAAATAAACGAAATCAGAAACTTGAGAGGGAGTATCACTGTACTCCATGGAAGTAAAAAAATCATAAAAGGATTTCATGCAAAATTATATGCCAACAAGTTGGATGACTAGGAAGAAATGGATGAATTTCTGGAAATGCACAAGCAAGAAATACTGATGAAAGAAGAATTATGTGTCTTAACAGACCAATCACAAGTAATGATATTACATATATCATCAAAAAACTTCCAACCAAGAAATGCCCAGGATCACATGGCTTCATAGGAGTATTCTATCAACTATTCCAAAATGAATTAATACCAATCCTATTCAAATTCTTCCAAAAAATTGAAGAGGTGGGAACATTACATAATTCACTCAAATGAAGCCATATCACCATAATACTAAAGTCACATAAAGAAAAGAATACTACCAACCAATCTCTTAATGAACTGAGAGGCAAAAATCCTTGACAAAATACTTCCAAATCGAATTTAAGTTCACATTCAATGGATTGTACGCCATGATCAATTAAGCTTTATTCCTGCTTTGCAAGGATGATTCAATATAAGAAAATCAAATAATGTAATACCCCACATTAACAGGTCAAAGAAAAAAATTATAATCATCACAATCAAAACAGAAAAAGCTTTCAAGAAAATACAGCATAATTTCTTGAATGAAACTTTTGAAAGAAAGGATTAGAAGAAAACTTCCTTACCATGATAAAAGGCAAATATGAAAAACCACAGCTAACATTTTACTCAATGGTGAAAGGATATAAGGTTTTACTCTAATATCTGGTACAAAACAAGGATGGCCACTGTCACCACTCTTATTCAACATTGCATTAGAAGTTCTTGGTAGAGTAGTTAGGCAAGTAAAATAAGTCAGTCATCCAATTTGAAAAGGAAAAAGTACAAATTTCACTATTTTTAAATGACATGATCCTATATATAGATAGTCCTGAAAAATCAACAACAAAGTTCCATGAGCCCATAAACAAATTCAGTAAAGTGACAGGATATAAGATCAGCACTCTAATACAAATATCTCTAGTGGTTCTAAACACTAGCAAGGAGCAATCTTAAGATGAAGTCAAGAAAACAATTACATTTCAATAGCAAGCAAATTAATCATAAGTATAGGAATAAATTTAAGTTATAATGTGGAGGACTTGTAAGCAAAATACTAGAAGGATCCGAGATGGCAGAGTAGGGAACAACAGACTACACTCCTCCTCCAGAAACTGTAGGAAGGCAGGCAGTCTTTCCTGGCAGAAGTAATCCATAGGACTGTGGGGGCAATCAGAATGGGCAGCTAGAGAAGGCAGACCCTGTCAGCTTCGGAAGAGGGAAGTTGTGGAAGATGGGGAAGGCAAGCCAGTACCCAGCCTACTCAATGGGAGAGGGAATCTGGAGAAGTGACTGGGCTGGCAAACCAGTACTCTGCTGACTCTAAGAGTAAGAGAAACCACAGAGAAGCCAAGTATGCATCTGAGTGCCCAACAGTCTCTCATGGAGGGGTGTAGCTGCAGGGCAATCATGTGTGAGGGCCTGCACTCTTCTGGCTCAGGGGAGGTATAGGCAGGGTAAGATAGGGTGGACAGACCATGGTTACTTGGAAAAGGAGACACAAGTATGTGCTGAAGGAACTCCAGGGAGAGCGGTGGAGGTAGCTGATTAGGGGGGTAGTCACATCCTCTCTCACTGAGAGGGAGAGAAAATGGGATGACAAGGGGGTGGGCTGAAAGGTACCCAACCTCATGGATGAGGTAGAAACCAGGAGAGTTAGCCAATGAACTTACAGGTGCCCAAGCAGCTGAGTGAAAAGGAACCAGTAAAGGCAGCAGGTGAGCTATAAGGTGCCCAACTGGTCTGGAGGAGAAGGGAGCCAGACAGTGATCTTGCATATTGTCAGGGACCAAGCCAGCTCCCTAGAGGAAGGGGAACTACAGGACATGCAGCCTCATGATGGGGAACTTATATTTAGATTTTTTTGGTTTTTTAAATTTTCTTTTTTTTACTTTTCATTTCATTTTATTTTTCTTTACATCTGGGTACATTACATGTGGAGGGCAGGCCACAAGGTGATTGATTGGTGAGCACTGGAAGTCTGAGAGGGTTGCTACTTGCCCGAGAGGAAGGCCTGTTTTTTTCCTTGCTTTTTTCCCTATTTTTTTCTTTCTTTCCTTTTATCTTTTTTTCAACTTATTTTCTTTATATCACTTCTTCTTTCATTTTTTTCTCCCTTCCTTTTGTTTTTGATGTTGCATGTTATCTGGTTTGGTCTTCTTTTTCTTTCTGCTCTTCTCATCCTTCAAGTATTTTATAATATTATATTTTATTATTTCCATTCCTTTTTAAAATCACCTTCCATATTCTTATTTCATTTTATTTTATATGATTTTTCACTCACTGCTTACTACTTTCCTGTCTGTTATGGTTCATTTTCTTTTGAAGTTATTTTTTTTTCTCTTTTTCTTTTTTTCTTCTTTGGGAACCTAATATTTCTTAGGAAATACAGACAACCACAAAAATATACAATAAGTTGAATCAAGCATAAAAAATGTTACTTAACCCCCCCAAAATTAAACAAACCCTTAGAATAGAAAAAGAAGATAAACACTGAATAAACACATGAAAACAAACTTATGCCTAGACACCAGCAAAACATTACAAGCCATATTAAGAAACAGGAAGAGCTGGCCCAGTCTAATTTAAAAAGTAAAAAGAAGGAGGCCCAGAAAAACACCAACTAATTAAGGATGTCCAAACAAATATTATGAATCTACTTAATGTAATGAAAGGAAGAGATGAAGGATATGAAGAAGATACTAGGGGAAAATACAGAAGAAATTATGGGCATATTAAAGAGAAAACAGATCTGATGGTGAAGAAAAGCAATATGCAAGAAATGAAAAATATACTGGAAGCACATAGCATCAAATTTGAACAGGCTGTGGAAAAATTAGGGATCTTGAAGATAGAGCAACTGAAAACAGACAGTAGAACACCTAGATTAAAAAATAGGAAAAATCAGCTGGGCCTCAGGGAATTGAATGAAAACATGCAACACACAAAACATTTGCATTATAGGCATCAGAGGGAGAAGAGAAGTGAAAGTGGGCAGAAGGATTGTTGGAAGAAATAATGGCCAAATATTTCCCAACTTTTAAGTGGGACATGAATGTACATGTCCAGGAAGTGCAGCTTATTCCAAAGAGAAAAATTCTAACTGATCTACCCTAAGATACATACATATCAGATTGTCAGAGTCTCAAGACATAGAAATTCTGAAAGCAGTAAGAGAAAAATGATCTATCACATATAAGGGAACTGAGATAAGATTAAGTGGTTATTTCTTATCTGAAACCATAGAGGTGAAAAGGCAGGGGTATGGCACAGTTAAAGTGCTAAAAGAAAATTAATACTTCCAACCAAGAATTCTTTATCCAAAAAACTAGGTTTCAAAATGAGGGTGAGTTCAAAATATTCACAGCTAAAAAGAAAATGTGACAATTTGTCAACAATTGTCTTGCCCTTCAAGAATTATTAAAGGGAGTTTAGCAGTTTGAAAGAAAAAAAAACAATAAAGAGAAAGTTTCAGGAGAGTGTAGAAAGGAATATTATTAGTAAGATCAGCTAAAATGATAAAAAAGAAATAAAAACAGAATATGACTTATACAAATCTAGAAAAATGGCTAATGCAGGTACTACCTTAACAGTAATAACACTGAATGTTAATGGATTAAACTCTCCAATACAAAGATACATATTGGCAGAATGGATGAGGAAATATGACTCATCTCTATGCTGTCTACAAGAAACCACCTTAGACCCAGGATTACAAGGAGATTGCAAGTGAAATTTTGAAAAATGATTTTATATGCATACAATAACAAAAAAGGATGGGAGTAGCTATACTAATATTGGGCAAAACCGACCTTAAATGGAAAACAGTTTTCAGAGACAAAGAAGGACATTATATATTGATAAAAGGGATAAACTATCAAAAGAAACAACAATCATAATTATTTATGTGCCTAATGAGCGTTCCCCAAAATACATGAGGAAAACAATGGCAAAAGTAAGGGGAGAAGGAGATGCGTCTTCTGTCATAGTGGGTGACTTTACACCATTATCATGATTAAACAGAACATCTTAACATAAATTTAATTTAAAAAAAACAGATATCCCATATAATATGTTAGAAAAATTAGACCTACTAGATATACCCAGAACATAACAGCAAATACAGCAGGATATACATTCTTTTCAAGTGCACATGGATCATTCTCCAAAAAGATTAAATGCTATGTCACAGTACAAGTCTCAATAAAATAAGAAAGATTGAAATTATACAAAGTAATATCTCTGACAACAATGGAATGTGGTGGAAAAATAATAAACAGAATCAAACCAGAATCAGCACAAATATATTGAAGTAAAACAGTATACGCTTAAACAATCAGTGGGTCAGGAAGAAGAAGAGAGGGCAGGAAACAGACACAGAGAGTTGCCCAGCGAATGGACACAAAAACAGCAAAAACAGGGAGGGAGGGGTGGGTAAAAATGGATAAAAGTAAATAAATAAATATTTTTTTAAAAAAAAGGCTAGGGGAGGAAGATACAGACTATAGTTAGTAGTAATAATTTGATGATGCTCTTTCATAATTTGTTAACAAACGTTTCACAACAATGCTAAGTATTTGTTGTGGGGTGATGTGTGGGAGCCCTGTGTATGTTATGCATGTTTCTTTTGTAAGTTCACAATTTTTACTGAACACTTATTGTTTATGTATGTTCATGTATGAATCATATACTTCAATAAATTGTTAAAATAATAAAAAAAGAAAAGATCTAAGCCTCTTCTCAATCTGAGGCACAAAAGGCAAAACCATTCCCAAATTCTCAAGGTTTAAGGAATGAACAAACATCATGTGGAATGCAACCATCGTAAGTAAGCTTAATATTGTAGTAACAGAAGGAAAAAATTAGCATTGATATAAAGATAGTGGTTACCAGATGTTCTGAAGGGGAGGACACGAAATAATTGGTGAAACATATAGCATTTTTAGTGCATTGAAATTAAGTATAAAACACATTGTAAGCTATAGTCATTTGTTAGTACAAATGATTCAAAAATATTCATTAATTGGAACACATGTACCACACGATTTTAAGATGTTACTAATAGGAAAATATGTGGGAAGGGGAGAGTTTGGGGTATATGGGAATTCCTTAAATTTTCAACTTAAATTTTCTGTAATCTAAAACTTCTTTAAAAATAATATTTATTATATATTTAAAAAAACAGAAAACTATACAATATTGCTAAAAGAAACCTAAGAAGATTGAAATAAATGGAAAAATATTCAATGTTAATGGCTTGGAAGACTAAATACCATTAAGATGCCAATTCTTTCAAAAACTATTTACAGATTCAACACAATCCTATTAAAATTCCCAACAGCCTTTTTATCAGAAATGGAAAAGAAAATTATCCAATTTATTTGGAATGTAAGGTGCTCCAAATAGACAAAAGAAGAGTGAATTTGGAGTACCCTTACTACCTGAATTTAAAGCATATTACAAAACTACAAAGAATGTTACGAAACTCATTCTATGAAGTCTACATCACCCTAATACCAGGTAGAAATACTACAAAAAAAAAATTACAGACAAATATTTCAAATGAATATACATGCAAAATTACTCAATAGAATACTCACAAAAGAATCCAAATCACATTAAAAGAATTATATACCATGACCAAGTGGGTTTTATCCTAAGTATACAAGGGTGGTTCAACACATGAAAATCAATTAGTGTAATAAACCATACTGATAAATTGAAGAAGAAAAATCAGATGATCCTCTAGATTGATGTAGAAAAGGCATTTGACAAATTACACCACTCCTTCTTTATAAAAACACTCCAAAAGTAGGAATAAAAGGAAGCTTTCTCAATATGGTAAAGTGCACATGTGTAAAATATACAACCAGCATTTTATTTAGTGGTGAAAGACTGAAAGTTTCCCATGGAGATCAGGAACAAAAGGATGCCCAATGTCACCATTATTGTTCAATATTGTGCTACAAGTTCTAGATAGAGCAATTAGGCTAGACAAAGAAATATCAGGCACTCTAATAGGAAAGGAATAAATAAAACTTTCATTATTAATTAATGACATGATCCTATATCTAGAAAATCCTGAAAATTACAAAACAAAGATGCTAGAATTAATAGACGAGTTCAGCAATGTGCCGGCATACAAGGTTTATACACAGAAATCTATAGAGTTTCTATATACTACTGATTTGCAATTTGATGAGGAAATCAGAAAAAAAAAATTCCACTTACAATAGTGTCTAAAACAAATATTTAGCAATAAACTTAACCAAGGAAAAAAAGACTTGAATTCAGAAAAGTACAAAACATTGCTAAAAGAGACTGAATAAAACTTATATAAATAAAAGGACATTCTGTGTTCTTGGACTGGAAGACTAAATATTTTTAAGAAGTCAATTCTACCCAAACTGATTTACAGATTCAATGCAATCACAATAAAAATCACAATGTCCTTTTTTGCAGAAATTGAAAATCCAGTAATCAAATTTATTTAGAAGGTTAAGAGTCCACGAAGAGCAAAAAATGTCTTAAAAAGGAATGAAATTGGAGGATTCTCACTTCCTGACTTTAAAGCATATTACTTAGCTGCACTGGTAAAATCAGCATGTACTGGCATAAGGACAGATCAAAACTCAGAAATTGACCCTTTTCTCCTCAGTCAAGTGATTTTTGACAAGGTTGTTAAGCCCACACAGCTGGGCTGGAACAGTTTATTCAACAAATGGTGCTGGGATAATTGAATAGCCATATCCAAAAGAAAGAAAGAAGACCACTATCTCACACCATATAAAAAAATTAACTCAAGATGGATAAGAGATTTAAATATAAAAACAATAACCATAAAACTCTTAGAAGAAAAAGTAGGAAAACACCTTCAAGATCTTGTGGTAGGTGGTAGTTTCTTAAACCTTATGCCCAAAACATGAGCAAAATCAAAAACAAAAATAGATAAATGGGACCTCCTCAAAATTCAACACTTTTGCACCTCAAAGGACTTTGTCAAAAGGGTGAAAACGCAGCTGATTCAATGGGAGAAAATATTTGGCAATCATATATCTGATAAAGTTTTAATACACATGATATATATGTAGATCATGAACTCAACAATAAAAAGACAAAGCATCAGATTTAAAAAAATGGGCAAAAGACATGAAAAGACAACTGCCCAAAGAATAAAAACAAATGGCAAAGAAACACATGAAAAAAATGGTCAACATCACTAACAATTAGGGAAATGCAAATCAAAACTACAATGAGATATCATTTCACAACTATTAAATGATAGTTTAAATGACTGGCCGCTATTAAAAAGTTGGAAAACTGTAAATGTTGGAGAGGATGTGGGGAGATAGGAATGCTTACTCACTGTTGGTGGGAATGTAGAATGGTACAGCAACTGTGGAGGACTGTTTGAAAGTTCCTAAGGAAGTTGGATAGAGACTTGCCATGGGACCCGGCAATACTGTTGCTTGGTATATATCCTGAAGATCTGAGAGCAATGACTCAACTAGATATCTGCACACTGATGTTCACAGCAGCATTATTCATGGTAGCCAAAAGTTGAAAATAACCCAGATGTTCGTCAACTGATGAATGGATAAACAAAGTGTGGAGTACACACACGATGGATTATTTATGCAGTGGTAAGAAGAAATGAAGTCATGAAAAATATGACTTCATGGATGAACCTGGAGTACTTTATTTTGAGTGAAGCCAGCCAGACACAAAATAACAAATACTGTATGATTGCATTATTATGAGCTAAAAATATTATGTGAAATATGAATATTGGTAGAATTGCATATATAAGACCATTTTTGTTTGGACAAATTTAAAGTAATAGTATAAAATGTTAATATCAGGCAAAAAATTAAACAAACATTGTACTAAGTGAAGGAGACCAGACACAGAGTACTACATATGATATTATTCTGTTTACATAAAATGTAAATATAAATCAATTTATAAAAATGTAAGTAGATTAGTGGTTATATAGGTCTGAGGAAGGAATGCTAAGGGGTGTGGAGTCTTTCTTTTAACAGTAATGAAATTACACTAAAATTTTTGAGATGATGAATGTACAACATTTTGATTATACTAAAAGCTTTTTATTATACATTTTGGATAGAATAGCCAGAAACAGCAGTTCTGTACAGTGGGGGAAGCATAGAGAGATTGAGAAGTGAGGAATTTTCTTGTTTGTTTTTCTGTTTTTTTGTTTATTATTTTATTGTTGAAATAATAAAAATGCTCTAATAATGATTGAAGTTATGAATGCCCAACTATGTGATTATAGCAAATGCCATTGATTGTACACTTTAGATGAATTCTATGTTTATTAATATGTATATCAATAAAATTGGTTTATTTAAAAAATGGGCAAAAGACTTGAATTGACACTTTTGCAAAAAAAGCATATGAATGGCTAAAAAGCACATGAAAAGTTGAAAAGTTGCTCAATATGACTAGCTATTACGGAAATGCAAATCACAACCACAATGACATCATTTCACATCTGCTTGACTGGCTCCTTTTAAACAAACAGAAAGCCACAAGTATTGGAGAGGATGTGGAGAAATAGGGTCACTCATTCCCTGCTGATGGGAATGTAGACTAGTGCAGCTACTGTGGGAGACATTTGGTGTTTACTCTGGAAGCAAAGTATAGAAATGGCCAAATGATCCAGTAATCACCCTACCAGGTCTATTCCCAGAAGAATTGAAGGCAGAGACATGAATAGATACATACACACGGATTTTAATAGTGACATTATTCATAGTTGCCAAAAGAAGAAAGAAACCCAAGTTTCCATCAATATATGAATGGATAAAAATGTGATATATATATGAAGAGATGTTATTCAGCTGTAAGGACTAACCTCCAGCTGTAAGAAGGGACATCGATGAACCTCGAGGGTCTTATGTTGAATGAAATAAGGTAGACACAAAAGGAAAAATATGGCATCATCTCAAAGACATGAAGTAACTATAGTGAGCATGGAGACTGGAGGTAGAGTCTGGAAGATAGGTTACCAGGAGATAGAATGGAATAGAGAATGGTGAGCAAATGTTATTCTGGAGGTCATGCTTATGCAGATCTTGCCAGACTTCTCAAACAGCCATAGTAAGCAAAGCCTCAAACAAAAGTGCTCCCAAGGGCTCTAGGGAAATCTGAACACTATTGGCAAACCACACAGTATCATGAAAACAATCCCCCTCAGGGCGCCCTATGTAAGACATTAGTAAAGTCTATTTCTACAATATGACATAGTTAGACACATTTATAAATCTGCTACTCATGATTCCTCTACTCCTTTTATTTGAACCTGTAATTTTCAATGAATCTGTTAAATATATATCTCAGAGACTTATTAATAAATCTTTGTATTGTTCAAATGCTGGTTGAGCCCTGAAACCCAACAGAGTTGCAGTCAACTCTTATTCTCCAGTTCTTCAGGTTTGCCCTGGAAAACTAACAAAATGATGATAATGGACAAGTTCCATCCCAAAAGAAGGAGTATCTTGAACTGCAAGAAAAACAATTCCTTTCCTCTGCCTCATAGTATTTAAATTCCATCTCAGCTAGCAGCAGTAAGAGTGGACATCATCCCAAATGCTACAAGATTGAGGCATGAACAAAACTAAAGTAGGATTTAACCCCAAACCAAAGCAGATTTATTATTATTGCATTTATTAGCTTGCATTAATGAATAACTTTTAACATTAATATGAAAAATAAAATAATGATAGAATAAATTAAATTAAATTAAAATAAATTAAATATAGCATTCTTAACTATGGTATGTCCCAAATGAAATTGGGTCTTAATCCAATTATTGGCAGCTTTACAAAGAGAAAGCCTCCTGGAGAAGGAGAAAATGGAACTCAGTGGAATTCAGAAGAGAAAGGAAAGTACATTAACATATGCATTGCCATGCTACAGAAAAGCTAAGAACCGAAGGATCCATGCAGCCAATCCAGAATGCCACAGTCTTCTTGAGAAAGCCTCCCCTTACTCATGCCACAAATTTTTACTTCTCCTAGCCTCAAAATCATGAGACAATAAAATAATCGTTCAAGCCAACCTATTGTATTACATTTGTTTTAGCACCTGGGAAACAATGACACAGGTATTAAATGAAGAAGGAGCATGATATACTCAATATTCCCACAAATGTTTAAAAATATAGATAGCTGGACAGACAGACGTAGAAATAAATATATGATGATCATGAACATAAATAGGAGATGATATAACATGTGTAAGAATGTTTGAAAAACTGAGGTATATTGGAGTTCTCTGTATTATTTTCATATTATGTTGGCAAATTTCCAAAAAGTTTAAAATTACAGCAATGTAATTTTTAAAAATCAGTTATATTCGTGGGTATAATCCTTGCTTTGGTGAAGTGAACTGTACATAGTCTCTCAAGTGCTATTTCAGATCTACCATGTCCTAATTTTATGCATAGATGCTTCTACATCTTAGGGATATTGAGTACTTTAAAAAAACACACAAAGGAATCTCATGGAATGCCACGTGAAACCAATTGGTGATATAGCCATGATAATTTGTTTATCTTTTTATGGTCCTCAAAATTAAATTAAAGTAAATCAAAGGAACATTTTATAAAGTAGAAAAATACCCACATAATGTTGCAAATTCCTAGACAATATTAAAACTTACTGTTAATTTTATCCCAATAAGTTCCAACTAAATGAATAAGATAAATTAATCATGAATGTTGGCTGAACCCAGAACTCTAGAATCACTCTCATCCAATCTGAAGGCTTTTTCCTAGGTCACTGTGTTGGACTTCTGGAATCATTCTATATTACTGAGAGTCATAGTTAATTAACATGGCCAGCATGAAACACTTAAATTTAGCTCTCAAATATCCCTTAATTTTCCCAATCAGCAAATTACACAATAAATATTTCATTGGGAAATATCCTGTTGCCTGGTAAGTTTTAAATACATTTTTATTATTTTTCCATATTTTTCTTTTATTTATTTATTTATTTTTTTATTATGGGTAAAAATCAAAATTCTCACAATACATACAAACATTTGCAAAATGATATATAAATATATATGCATATATGTGTATTTGCTTACAAAAATGTTGTATATATATATATATATATACATATATTTTAAGAGGTGCTTAGATTACCCAAAATATTACACGGAACCCACTGGGATTCCCATGTTGCCCACCTCCCACACCTCCCATCACATCCCACACAAACATCTCCCACAGTGTGGCCCACCACCCTCAATGAACTTACACATCCTGGAGCCTTGCCACCAACCATAGACCACAGTTCACACTGTAGACCACACTCTCTCCCACTCAGTTCTGAGTGGTGTGTGCTGATTTAAAATGGCCTATATCCGTTGCCACTACAGTACTCAGGACAACCTCCAACTCCCAAAGAAGCCACTGTATTTCAACTGCTCGTCCCCTCCCTACCCCAAAAGTGTCAAGTGGCCACTAACTCTACCTCATTGTTATAATTTCTTGCATTGCTAGAATCACCATATGTGAACAAGAGAATACCATCAAGTCCACTCTAGTCCATAGTTCTTCCCTCAATCCTGAGGGGACTGGGATAGTGATGTCCACTCCAATTCCAAGTGAGAGAGGGCTTATATCCCATGGATATGGTGGGTGGGATGATCCTGCCTGCAGATGCAGGCCCTCTCCATATATTTTTCTATTTATCATACATAATATTTTCTCTTTCCCTTTCCTCATTGATTTTTTTAATGATTCAATGCATTGAATAACAATTTGTTCCCTGCATCTAGTCTTGTGTCTATATAACTTCACATAAATTGTTTCCTTTCTCATTTTATTGGTTTGAAATATCAAAGTTTATTTCACAAATTGATCTTAAGCATGTGTCAAAATCATTAATTTAAAAGAGTGGTGGATTGAATTGTGTCCCTTAAAATATTTGTCAAAATCCTAACCCACAGAACCTGTGAATCTCATTTTATTTGAAATACTGCCTTTGTAGATATCATTAAGGCAAGGATCAAGTAGAAATCGTAATGGATTATGGTGCGCTCTAAATACAATGAGAAAGTCCTTATAAGAGACAGGACAGAGAAGAAATAGAGACATAGAGAGGAAAAAGTCATATAGAGGCAGAGGCAAAAATTAATTGGCAGTCACAAATCAAGGAACTCAAAGGATTTCCAGTAGCCACCAGAGGCCAGGAGACAAGTATGGAATATATTCTCTCAAAAAGCATCCAGAAGGCATCAACCCCTCTGATAACTTGATTTTGTGACTTCTGATTCCCGAAACAGAGAAAAAAAAATTATATTTATTGAAGACACTAACTTCATGATAATTTTTATGACAGCCCTAGGACATTAATACAATGAAGTAAAATAGTTGCCAATTTGAAAGGAAAAAAAACTTTAGAGAGAATTTATTTGTTTATCTAACATAAGCATAATTTAAACAGTATATAGCCCAAAAAAGAGATAGAAGTTGATGTTAGGAGCTAAGTGAACCAAAATGATTGTAAGAATCATTAACCCATGATATGGGTTAATAATTGGGACAGACATTTAGGGGTCATCTCGTAATTGTCAGATATTAGTGTTTAGGCAGAAAAATATGTGAGAAATATAATATTGAGAATTATACATTAAGAAAATTGACTTGTAGCACAGTTAGGTTTTATTTCCTGAATATGAACCATTCAGGAGGGAACTTTAAATTATTTCAAACAAAACTCAGCCAAGAAAGTTAAAGGACACTCTTTCAAATAGCAAGTTATTCCTTTATCATATAAAGAAGGAGACTGCAACCTTGTTATTTTTTAGTTCCCACTTTGGGGATCTATTTGTTCACTTTCCTAATATTCTGGATTTCATTTTTTTAATTTCCAAATACTTAAGTTACTTTAACTATATATAATGATTTATAAATTTATTTCACATTTCATGGGATATAATGGATAATATGGTCTGTAAGTTATCTCCATAATGATTTATGATGGTTTCTTTTGAGGCAACATTTATTTGGTAAATATTTGAGAAAAGATAGGTATTTCTCAGCTAAAATGATTCTCAACAAACATATTTAATCATATTTGTTAATTAAAATATGCAGTTTTTAGTCCTCACACATTTCACAGGAGATAAATGCAAAGTATAATGTAAAACACATAATTATTACTTTATAAGATTGATTACACAGGTTTCCAAAGAGTTATTTTCATGTTAGGTAATATCTAAACCCATTGGTGAGAAGGGATTTCCACCCTAGAATTGACAGATCACATGACACCCAACACTGGGCAGATGAGATTGACAAAAGATTTAAGTCATATATACTCATAGAAT
>JAKSZT010041089.1:302289-318085 GCA_026826555.1 Tolypeutes matacus | reverse complement strand
TAGTAAAATATCTGTTTCCAAGGCTCTTACACCTATCAACATAGTTTCATATCTATTTAAAATTTCTAAGATAATTTAACTTAATAACTTATGTATTTTAATAAAAAATAATTGATAAGTATTTTTACTCAGTTTTCTCCCTTATCTACTGTTTTACATTGAACAGAACCATCCATCTCTAGGCCTCCAGTTTTCATTCTCTCTCCTTGTGCACTGATACCAATGTTTACCATTAAATGCCATTTTTTCCCATTATTTATCTATATAATCTCAAACTTACATTAAATGCTTAAGTGTCTTTGCTCAAAATATTTATTCTGATATTCTGATCACAAAAAAATATCTTATTTTTGTGCTATTTTCTTTCATTATCCTGTTTTCAACAATAATTTATCTATCCATCTCAGATTTTTATTTGAAATTTAACAATCTGGTTCCTGACAGCATGTAAGCATCTCATTCCAATAGCATCTACATCAGAAGATCAATTGGCTGTTACTTCAATCTTCAGCTCCCTGAACTTCCTCACCTCTACAGTGGGTTATAAAGATTGCCACCCTGTTGCCACATCTCTGCTCTCTTTTGACTCCCTTCATTAAAGGTATATGGGGGTGGAGTCCAAAGTTTTCTTTCTCAATAGCAAGGTACAAATTGGTTTTTTTTATTACTTTCCAAAATTCTTAGTTTGGAATTCTCTTCTTCCACCTCCTTTTCCACCCATTTTCTACTTTATCTTCTTCGTTATTCTTCTCTCTTCTAATTTTCCACCCCTGTATCCCTGCCTTTCCCCCTTCTTCGAAAATATCATTCTTGTTTCTCCCTTATGCTTTACACATATTGCAATCAGTATGTGTAATAATTCTAGTAAGTCAGCAAGATGTACCTCATATTTCTTAAATAAAATGTGCTTAATCATTTCACAATGTAATATCACTTTCTGACTTCTGGTAACATATCACTTGCAATACTCTTTTTCAAAACATCTCATGCTACTTAACATTGGTTTTCCGTGATTATGTTTTAGATCTCCAACAGTTTATTATAATATACATTAGTTCAGTCAATGAGTTATTGAACTAAGATCAACTTAGATATAATATATGGCATCATAGATATCTATATAAAATTTATCTAAGAAATATTTCCAATAACAACCACAACATCAATTTAATATTTTAAAACATCTTAAAGTGGAGAACTCTGAAAATATTTCAAAAATATTTAAAACACATTACTTTGGGAAGTTGTTCTTCTGTTTACCTTTTGTTTCCATTTTTATTGTTTGACATTTCTAAGTCATGATATATTATAGATATATATGGTAATATTTTACAATTAAAAAATTCCTGAGATTGATGACCTTACCTGATAAAGTTGGGTTGATTGATTTGTTGGTTCAGACATTCATTAAGTTCACCACAATCAACCTTCAGAATTCTAGAAAATAGGAATAATGAAGAAGGTTTGTTTTCTTGCAAATTTTGATAAATAGATATTGTTTGTAGAAATGAGTATTTATTTAATAATATTATGAGTTAGAATAGCATGAAATGTGATGTTCTCTGCATTGTATAAAATATTATGTTTTCCCACAAACCCTGAACATATGTCAGAACTTGAATAAGTTGTGACAGAAAGTGATAGGTGTCTGCTACATTTTAAATTATCAGTCCACTACTAACAGTGTAGAAATGCGATAGGGTTTCACAGTTTGATCACAAAATAAAAGACTTTAATTACTTCCCAATCATCAACTTTAGGTTTCTTAATTGAAATTACACATGTTAGTTTAACCAAGTTAAAAATTCATGGACTTCAGGGGAAAAATTTTTTTTTGCCTCATTTCTACCATTTACTTGCTTTCTAGCTGTGTGAAACTCTTGAACATCTTTGAAACATGATTTCCTTATCTATAGAATTTGCAATAATGTCTACCTCATGAATTTAAAATTTACAAAATTATTCAAAGAGAGAAGGAACTCAAAATGGTAGCTAAATTGAGGAAAAATAAAGAAGAATTACAAATCACTAAGGAATGAAGCATTTGATTCCTTCAGCACTTTTTTTTTTCCATCTTATACACGTAGTCCTATTATTTATAAACAGGCAAAAAAGCAGAAGTGAAGCCCAGTGCTCTGCCTTTATTAGTGAAAATTTCTGTTAAAAGGAATATGAGTTTTTAAAAAGTTCTAAATAAATTGATTTGAAATGAAATTGTAAAGCTGAGACCATATACTTACCTATACACTGGCAGCAGCTGGGTGATAACCTGCAAAGTAAAGTTTTCCTGGGGTAAGTTGACTATTGCATGGGTATTCTCATCATTACAAGTATGAAAGTTATTCACTGCCTTTTCTGAAAAGACATGAAGAATATATTTCCAATATGAAGAGTCAGTAGAAATATTTTGGTCATTAATATTGGTATTCATGTATTTTTTTCATCCATCCATTCATTTAAATGCAGTGTATTTATAATTTACTCAATATTTTGGGTGAATTATAAGCAGAAACTTGACGGGAAGCTGTGTGGATGAAGTTCCTGCATGCTGTTTCATAATATAGTATGAGGAATCTTTAGAATTACTCCTGTTATATCAGGCATTGTGTATATATTTTATATTTATGACAGGGATTCACTTACTCAATTTGAATATATAATACAGCTGAATATACAATGTAGAGTTTTGTTAAGCAAACAGGTGTATGTATTAACTAAATAGTAATAATATAGATGAATAATTTCCAATTTTTTAAGATAAAGCACAGCCCACTGTAATTAAATTTGTTTACATAATTTAAATTAGCATTCTGCATGCTGAAACCATGGGGCGAGAGCAGAGCTGCTCCTATCCCTACCTTATTTGTTCGCATTGTCTCCATCTGGTTTTGTGTTGTCCATTTGCTTTGCACTTCCATTAATAGCTATCAAATCTGCTATATCTACTGGAATGAGCTTTCAATATGATGAATATAAAAGACAGTGGTCTTATTGTGTGAGTACCTTCTGTATCTATACTTTCTATTCTAAATTTAGTTTACAGTCTCTTTCTTTCAAAAAAGTCAGCAGTACAGGAAAAAAGTGGGAGTCATTCATGGAAAGCAGTGATAAAGGGGAATTGATATTAATACTAAATGCAAAAAAGATAATAGACTTTTCTTATTCAAATAGGCATTTCTGCATTTCTGCATGGTTCATCCCTATATTTGGTGCAGGCAAGGATTAAGGGGGCATATAAAATTGAGATGACTGATATTCTGGCTGGAAACATCCTGTTTTATAACAATGGCCTCTCTGTTCAGTTTTAGTTGAAATACTGTGGACACAATGACGCTTAAGAAAACCCCTGGGCACACAGCCCTTGGTATCTCTAACAGCCATTGCCCAGGGGAAATTTCATGGGATAATTGGCTCCAGTTGGTAAGGGAAGAGTTCCCAAGTAGAAATTTTGCAGAAAAAAAAATGTTATCCAGAAATATTAATATATCTGAATTTCCTGTGTATCCTAGAGAACAAGGAGTTAAAGAGGGGCCTAAATCCTAGACTCTGTCAGATGCCTGGGTAGCAGATTTTCAACTCGATCTCACAGTTTTCCTCTAAGAAATGGAGTGAGTTGCACACTCACTAATGAGGGTAAAACAGCATGATTTGTTTAATGTGCAAAACAGCTTATTTTAGTCTCCTTAGTTGCTCAAGCAAATACTATGCTTAATACCATGGGACAGCTTAAACAATAAGAATTTATTAACTCTTGGTTTTCAGGCTAAAGGAAAGAAAAGAATCAAGGCATCGTCAAGGAGATGCTTTCTTCTGGAAAATTGGGGATGTCTGCCTGACGGCCTTGGCCTGTGGCTTCTCAGTCACCTGGCAATGCCTGTGGTGGCCTCTCCTGGCTCTCTGTTCTATGTGGTTTCCATTGAATTTCCTATGGATTCCTCTGTGTGAATTTCCTTCCACTAATAAAGGTTCCCAGGAATATGATTAGACCCATCCTGATTCAGGTGGGCCACAGTTTAACTGAAGTTATCTCATCATCAAGGTCCTATTTTAAAGGGTTCATACCCACAGGAATGGATTAAGTGTAGTAACATGTTTTTCCGTTGTACATATAGCTCCAAGCCACCACACAGCTCTTATGAAACTGTCTAAATATTGGCATCAAGTGCTTGAATAATATTTACCAGATTGTGGCCAAAGCCCAGCACAGTGGTCTGTGAACTCGGCCATTACCACCCCTCATCACCTATTCTTCATTTCTAACCACTTGGCATCAGTGTCCACATTCAGGATCCTCTTGACAGTGTGTTACATGGGAACATCTAAGACATTTGGACTAGTATCTGGCCCATGATGCATATAAGGAAGTTTTATGGTATCAATTCTTCAGTTTTCACAATAATAGTTTGAGTGGATCAGTCAAATTTTGTCAGGAAAGCAGAAAACTCTCCACAGTCCTTCGAAGTCTTACTTATATTTCTGTTCTTGATTTCCAGTTTATACCAACTGTGCTCAAGCAACACACTCATTATGGTATTAAATAAATGAAATATGTTGATTTTAGCACAATATATAGTCTACTTTGACACATGGTCAGAATGCACTTGAAAAGAAATGTGTATTCTATAAGATGGGACCATTCACCTATATATGTGCTAGTTAGAAAAATTTAGACAATTATGCTGTTCAATTCCTTAATACATTTATTAATATTTATCTCATTTTTAATATACTGACTAAATTATATTGAAATCTCCGATTAAGATTTTAGATAGTTTAAAATTCTCCCTTCTGTTAACGCAATTTTACAGAGTATATGTTTAGATGTTATGATAGTAGTTGTATACAAGCTTGGAATTATTTCCTCTTCTTAATAAACAGAGTTTAACAACTTCCTGAACTCACATCTTTACACACTCAAGAATCTTCATTCCTTCTTGTCTTTAGTGTGTCCATATGAGATGGTGTGACAGCTTGAAGCTGAGTGGACCCCAGATCATGACCTTACAGTTAATCTATTACTGTGTGTTTAAGCCTATTTTAGGTCGACCATTTCATTAAATCACATCATTTACAGACCTTTGTTCAGACTATGTGATCCAGTCTTACTGAAATCCATTATAAAGTAGAATGAGTGAAGTCACAGACACAAAAAAAACTCCTAGAAGCTGAGACAGAAAGCTACATATGGAACAGTCAGATGCAGAAAGCAACAGAGCCTGGAGGAGAAGGCAAGAGCAGCAGATTTTTTTTCCCCTGACTAAACTGGATCTATTTGTTTTTGTTTGTTTGTTTTTCACATTTTTAGTTTTTAAAATATACTTCAATAACATATTACAAATATTACAGAGAATATAAAGGGGATTCCCATATGTCCCGCTCCCCACACCTCCCACATTTTCCCACATTAGCAACATCTTTCATAGTTGTGCTACATTCATTGCCATTGATGAACACATTTTGGAGCATTGCCACTCGGCATGGATTATAGTTTACACTGTAGTTTACACTCTCTACCATTCAACTCTGTAGGTTAGGGACAGATATATAATAGCCTGTATCTGTCATTGTAATGTCATTCAGGATGATTACCAAGTCCTGAAAATGCCCCCCATTACACCTGTTTTTCCCTCTCTCTAACCCAGAACATCCATGGGTCACTGCCTCCTCAAAAAGGGTATTTCTGCCATTGCTAGAACCACAATAAGTCTATAGTAGAATACTAGTAAATTTTTTCAGTCCATAGATCATTTCCCAATCCTGAGGACTCTGGGATGGTGATGCCCACTCCACCATTAATTGAGGGGGAATTCAATCCCATATATCTGATGGATGGGATTCTCTTGCTTGCGGTTGTAGGTACTCTCAGTTCCTTTGTATGTTGTTTGTCCATCATCACCATCATCTCCTTCCTGTTAGTTGTCCTGGGTGAGTTCATTGAGCTGGAGAGTAGGTCTTACAACTCCATTGAGATTCAGGGCTCAGCTGGCATATGGACAGCCCAAAACTTTAAGTCTCCTGTCTGTAAACCTATCAACTCTAGTACTAACTATAGGTTTAAATAGAAGGACAGAAGAGTCATGCATAGAAAAACCACTGTTGAGTCTAACTCAGTCACACTGGGGAGCAAAAGTACCAGATTAGGTTCCACTGGGAAGGGGCCAAATTCTTGAGCCATCTAACCTGGCTATAGTATCTGGATGTCTCCATATCCCTGAGGAGTTTTGCTATATGGGGTCATATCTACTTTGGCTGTCAATGAGATCCTGTTGAGAATGCATAATTTCTACCTCTGGGATGACCTCCTGACTCACTTTGAAGTTTCTTAGCCATACAAACTCATTTGTCTTTAACTTTTTCCTCTTTTCATCAAGGTGTTGTTGTTTTTTTTTCCATATGTGTTGCTTGTTGGTATTTGGTAACAATCCCTCGGTGCCAGGAAGGCTCATTCCCAGGGGTCATGTCTCACACTGAGTTTGGCTTAGAGAGAATTTGATATTCTTTTGGTTATTGTGTGAATCTCCACCTACCATGACAATTCCTCATGAGCATTTGAGCATATTTGTATGCCTTTAATGTATACTTAGGTGAACTACCTCCCCACTGACACCTCACACCAATGGTCCTCCCCTGCCACAGTTGTAACTCTTGTTATCTAAAACTTCTTAAAAAATGAAGCCAATAAAATAAACACATACAATTAATAAGAAAAATGAAACAGTGATGATAGTTTTATTCATAAGAAAAAATTAATAAAAAGTAAAAATAGAATAATATTTTTTTAAAATTGAAATATTAAAAATAATGAAAAACATTTGGAAAAAAAATTTTTTTTTTTACATTTTGCCTTCCATCTCTGCCATGTGTCAGATCACCCCCAGCTGTAGATCAGGGAGAAAGGATCTCCTGATGCATCCTTGAGTTGGACACTTTCCTCAGTCTAAAAAACTGCAAGTTTTTAAATTAATAAATCCCCATTGTAAAAGCAGACCCATTTCTTGTATATTGACTTGACAGCTTTTTGCAAACTAAAACATAATGTATTCCCTCAGCCTGAAAACTTAACAATTTATTGAACCATCAGACTGAAAGCATTGAATTTTCTCTCCTTCTGTTTGTCTGAATATATATTGATTTTTTCCATGTTTTGGTACTTTAAGAAGTATCCTTTATTTTTAATTCTTATATTTAATGGTATGACTACTCAAACTTCATAAAAATAGACTTTTACAGTATGTTTTCTTTTGTATCTGAGTTTATTTTCTCCTCATAAATTCTATGAGTCTTTTCATGTACTGTATCAGTAATTTTAATTTTCATTTTAGGGAATATTCCATCATATAAATACCCCATATTTTATTTATTCATTCATCTAATAATGACTGTTTTGGTTATTACCACATTTTGGTTATTAAGAAAAATAAATTTCTTATAAGTTTGTTGTACATGTTTCAGGAGACATAAAAATTATTTATTTGAGTATGTAGATGAGGAATTGCTATACCAAAAGTACATGTATGATTATTTTATGGTATACACTGGCAAGTCATTTTCCAAAGTGAACGTACACTTTTACACAATTTCCAGGAATATATGTTAATTCTATTTCCTTAACATACATAGCAAAATGTATATTCACATTCCCTAACACTTTAGCAAATAAGTAATCATGTTTAATATTGCTTATATTCTTATCAATCAATCCCATATCCTCTTTGCAAAATAATTTTTCCAACCTTTATCCATGTTATTAATGGGATCTTAGTAGGAGGTTTTCATATACTGTATATAAATCTGCTGGCAGTTATTTTAATATAACTCATAATGCATTAGTTACTTGCTTTTTATCTCTATAAGTGATGCAATTCAATGAAAAGACAAAAATAATTTCAATTATGCCCAATTTCATTTGTTGTTATTTTATGTTCAGTGCCTTTGTAAGCCTATTTAAGAAATCCTTGCCTATGCCCAATCAGGAATAAACTCTCCTATCTATTTTTCACTGGATGTTTTGTATGTTTTTTCTTAACTTCCTCAATAGGTAAAAAAATAATACTTATTGTCAATCTTGTATTGATGTTTAGTAATTTTAAGAATCCAGGGAAAAGTTTACTTTTTAGAATTATAGTATTTTTCCAGTAAATTTTATTTTAAAAGAATTCATTAGTCCTCTAAATTGCCTTGGTGTTTTATTGTAAATAAGAGCACTGTATATCTTTTGGCTTATGTATGCACACTCTATTCTATTCCATTGGTCTGTTCATCCATCTTCCATCAACACTATATGATATTATTTACTGTAGATTCGTAGAAGTCTTGAAATCTTGAAATTCTCCAATATTATTCTTAGTCAAAATTTTTATATATATTGTGGATCTTTGAATTTCTACATTTTTCAACTAGCTAAGTAGTAGAAATTAGTAAAGCAACAAATGAAAAAAGTCTACTGGCATTGTATTCAGATTGTAGTTAATTGCATTATAGCTCAGTAAAAAGTCATTAATGCATAAGTTTCTCTTTGGGTGGAAATTAATAGCTCTAAGTTCCAGGTTTGCAATACCATACATGTCATCTCTCGGAGGAAGCCATACTGACAATTGTGTTGGATTAAGTTCTATTCACATCCCTCTAGTAATTTTTGCTCCACTTGGTATGTCCTTCACACAACCAGCATACTGCAGCTCTCTTGGCCTTGGAGGGAGACTCCAGTGTTTCACTGGCCTGGTGTATAGCATCCTTTGGCACAATGAAGCAGAGACAGTCTGCTATAGGTTTTCTGATGAGAGGACTATATTTAATCTTATTGAGGTTCCCTTGTATGTTATAATTTCTGCTTTCAGGATTTTCTTTTTATCTCTGATATTTGTCAGTCTGAATAGTATGTATCTCAGGGTAGGTCTGTTCATATTTATTCTGTTTGAGGTACATTGTCCTTCTTGGATATTGATATTTATGTCTTTCATAAGGGCTGGGAAGTTTTTGTTCATTATTTCCTCAAATATTCTTTCTGTCCCTTTTCCATTATCTTTTACTTATGGGACACTGATAATGTATATGTTTGTGAGTTTCCTGTTGTCATTCAGTTCCGTGAGATGCTTCCATTTTTCCCATTCTTTTCTCCTTCTGTTCTGCTCTTTTCCAGTTTGGATGTTCTGTCTTTGAAATCCCTAATTCAGTCTTCAAACAGTTCAAAAGCATTTACGTGCCTCTAATGTATTTTTAATCTCTTCTGTCATGTTTTTTCATTCCCAAAAGCTCTGTTACTTTACTTTATAGGCTTTCAAATTGTTCTTTATGCTCACCCAATATCTTATTAATATCTTTTATCCCTTTAGTAATATTTTCTTTCAATTTTTTCAATTGATCTAGGAGTGCTGTGTAATTATCATTGATTAATTGTTTTAAATCCTGTATCTCTTCAGTATATTTGGTTTGTTCCTTTGTCTGGGACATCTTTTCCTCTTTCCTAGTATGGCTTGTAATTTCTTGCTGATGTCTAGCCATGTGAATATGCTGGTGTATTTATTCTGATGGCTAACTTTTCTAGCTTGGTAATTGTTATTTTTTCACAGCTCTTCTTTGATATTTGTTTCAACTTATTGTAAGTCTTTAACATTTCCCAGCTTAAATTATCAAAAATGGACAGAGATTCACTAATTGGACACATTTTTTTTCCAAGGAGATTTGGTAACGAGAGCCCTTAAATTGGTTTTGTTCTTTGCAGTTCTAATACGAGGAAGGTGATGGTGCTCATTGGTACACCGTTCCATTAAAGTATTTCTTTCACTTTCTGCTTTCCTGTGTTTTGCTCTAGCCAAAGCCAAGATTCAAAATGGGCTCTGCTGGCCAAATTCAGTGAATAGAATCCCTCAACTCCCATTTCTTTTCCCATTGTAACAGCTTACAGGGAGGAAAACATCTGTTCCTCTCTCAGCCTGCTGTAATGAACCAGGTGTTTTACCCAGGCTTAATATTTTTGGGGTGGGGTTTGGGAATCCTTCCTGGTCACTGCAGCATTTTGTAAACTCACATTTGTTTTTTTTTGGATTCTTCATTATTCTGTCCCTTGCTCTCCTGGGAGTTGTATAGCACTGTCTTGGTCTTCTGACCCCCAAAGCCATTCCCTCTGACAGCTTTTGGTCCTTTCTCTGTTGTTTTTATGAGAGAGTTTAGCCCTGCCTGCCTACTCCAAAACCATCTTCCCAGAACCTCTCCTTTCTTTCCTTTTTATGGTCATAGTATTTTGGGGGAAATTAGCAACTAAAAGGATACAGAATAAGTGGAACCAAGTGTAAATGTGGACCTTACCACACACAAAAAATGAAATAAATCTCTAGACTAGAAAGAGAAGCTATCCAGCAAGACAACAGATGCCTAGACACAAGAAAAAAATTGCAAGGCATACTAAGAAACAGTAAGATATGAAGCAATCTAAAGAAAAAACTAAAAAGCAGGAAGAGACACAGAATGTGGAACAACTAATCTAGGATATTCAAACAAATAAGAATTAACTTGTTGAAGCAAAGGAAGAAGAAAAGGATGTTTAAAAAGACACTGGGGAAACATACAGAAGAAATAGAAAAGATAAATGAAAAGGAAACACATCTGATGATGATGAAAGTCAAAATGAAAAAAAAAATTATGGGGGAAGCACATAAAGTAGAATTGAACTGGCAAAGGAATAATTAGTAAATTGCACAGAAAGAACAGATAGCTAAATACAGAGAAAAATGAGCAAGGATTCAGGCAATTGAATGACAATACTAATACACAAACATATGTATTATAGGCATGCCAAAGGGACCAGAGAAAGAAAAGGGGACAGAGTGATGGAGGAAATAATGGCCCAAAATTTCTCAACTCTTAAAAGTGGCATGGTTGTATATGTTCAGGAAGTACAGCACACTCTAAACAGTGTAAATTCTAAGACAGTTACATCGAGACACATATTTTCAGATTGTCAAATGCACAAGACAAAGAAAGAATCCTGAATGCAGAAGAAAAAAGAGATCTATCACATATAAAATAAGCATGATAAGATTAAGTGCTTATTTTTCATCCTAAACCATGGAAGTGAGAAGGTAATGGTAAGAAATAGTTAAACTGGGGGAAAAACCTGCCAAGTAAACATTCTGTATCAGGCAAAGCGTGCATTAAAAAAATGAGGAAGAGTTCAAAATATTCACAGATAAACAGAAATTAAACCCTCCCCCCAGTTCCATGGTTAGTCCCACCCAGCCCCCCACCCTGCTCACCCTCATATTCCAGCACCATCGACCCCATTCACATACCTATACCACCATCAACCCCATCCATAGTCAAAAGACTCCCTTCTGCCTTATCACACATTTTGGTGATATTTAGCATCAGCTCCCCACACTTTACTATCTTTCTGTCTCCTAATAACCTATCTTTCAGACTCTAGCTCTGTGAGTCTTCTCAATAGGCTTAGGTCCTATTGGTGAGGTCATGCAATATTTTTATTTCAGTGACTGGCTTACACCACTCAGCATAAGGTCTTCAAGATTCATCCACATTGTCCCGTGTGTTAATACTGCATTTCTTCTTACAGCTGAATATTATTCCACCGTATGTATATACCACAATTTGCTTATCCATTCATCTGTTGATAGAAACTCGGGCTGCTTCCAACTTTTGGCAATAGGGAATGATGCCACTATGAACATTCCCACGTATGTCTGTTCGTGTCCCTGCTTTCAATTCTTCTGAGTATATACCCAGCAATGGGATTTCTGGATCATATGGCAATTCTATATTTAGTTTCCTAAGGAGCTGCCACACCAGTGGACTGATCTTGACAACTCCTAATGCTATATCCATTTTATTTAATGAAACCTAAAAAAAGAAGTAAAAGGATAATAATAAAATTTTAAGAATTAAATAATATCTACAGAACATTTCTATGTGTGTATAAAATTAAAAAGATAATGATAGAGGAAAAAATAGATTGAGATCTTTCATACTTCAGAAATGAATGTGATCATGAAATTAATCAATAAAAAACAGTCATTCACGAATACAGTTTTGTGTTTATTTATTTGATGCATATTTTATATATATACCTGAAATATGTATTTTATTAAACTGTTATTGCATGTGAAATTTTAAAAAGTAGAGAAATATGAAATTTGAGAATAAATTTATTTTAAATCTATTTTTTGGAATATTTAATATGCACATTACACTTCAGAAGATAGCATTATTTTCTTATCTTTTCTTGTATTCCCATCCTATGCATTCATTATCTAATCGGATTTTTTAGCACTTTAGAAGACTTATTTTGTGTTTTTCGAAGAAATGTCCTTTAAAATCTTTCATTCATTGATATATTACCTGCTTTTTCCTTTTGAACTTAAGGTATTTCTGTCATTTAAAAAGTAATTAATTTGAACTTTTAATTTATTTTTCTTTTGTTCTTTAAGATAATAAAATATATATTTTTTACATTTTTCTGAAAAAAATTCATTTTATATATGTTGTTAATAAGATTACTAATTTTGATATTTAAAGTGACATATTATGAATGTTTTTGTGCATCACCTTGAAAAGCAATAGGAATGATCTTATGGAAATTTTATACTTTATATCAAATTAAAAATTTAAACTCATTATGGATTTTTAAAATTTACTGCATTTATAATTCACCATTTTAGTTTGCATTGCACAATGAAGATTTTACTATTTAACTTTTAAACATATATTTATCCCTTCTTCTTTCCTTTGTTTTTTTGGTGGATTTTAAAAATTTCTTTGCATTACATAAGTTGAATATATTATTAATTTTCACTCCAAAACACTTCAGGATACATATTCTAATTGAAGTTAATTATTTGAGAGTTTCTTATATAGGCAAATGTTACAGCCAAATGTGTATATCTTAAATTCTTGTGTTTCATTTGAATTTGACAAAAAAATATCCCTATAACCCAAACCCCTGATTTCCTGCTCTTCCTCCTAGTTAATCCTCAAAAACATTCTCCATTACAAAAGGGTAACTACGAGTCCATTATTTATTATTTTATAATTTGTGATTTTTTTCTCTATAAAACTTTACATAAATTATATCATACTCTAGTCACCCTTTGATGCAATGTGTTTTTTTGAAAAAGTGAAATAATAGTTTTTAAATACATCCATGGTGTTGGTTGGGTCAGTTTTCTAGTACTTAAAATATTTTTGTACTATTCATTTGCATAAATGAGCCACACATTATTTTTTAGTTTTTCTTTGATGCACACCTGCACCATTTTCACATTTTAGTTAATATGAACAAAACTACTATGAACATTCTGGTACAAATCTCTTTTGGATCTATTCATCCAGTAATTTTGAGTACATAATGAAGACTTGATTTATGTTTTCATCTTAGTTTCACAAAAAAAAAAAAAAACTGCCCAATTTTTTGGTTAATTTTTGTAATATCTTGGTGGAATCACCAAAATGCATGAGATGTAATATTGGGCAATATTATCACAATCACTCGGTGTTGGTGTGATTATTAATTTCATAAATTCTGGAGTTGTGTATTACCATATCATTATGATTTTCATTAACATTTCCCTTGAAAATATACCAAGATGGAACACATACTGAGCCATTAAACAAGTATCCATGATTTGAATTAAATTAGACATCAACAAAAAAATTTGGAAATTCAATAATATATGTTTACAAAATCTGTAAGTCAAAAATAAATCTGAAGGAAAATTTTATATATATATATATATATATATATATATATTTCATGGAATGATGGTAAAATAAAATATATCAAAAGAGGTTAAATGAAAACAAAGCAACCCCTAGAGAGAAGTTTACATCATATAGTGTTTACTTTGAAAAAGGAGAATGGTCTATAAACAGTGGCCTGCAATTCCCTCTCATAAATCCAGGAAAAGAATAGTAAACTGAACCTCCATTAAGCATAAAAAGTAATTTAAAAAAACAACAAGAGTCCAAATCAATGTTATGTAAAAGAGAGAAAGGAAAAAGTGACAAGAGCAAAAGATTTTCTTTGAAACGATCAACCAAGTTAACTACTTCCTTGTCTATCAAGAATAAAAGATAATGGAAAAAATTACAAATGCCACTAATGAAACATGGGTTATTACTAAAAGAAAGATACACCAAAATATATTTTGCTTCCTGGCTGGCCTTTTCTAGAAATGGAAAGTAATAGAAACAACTAACAAAAATAATTATTAATGATAAAATTTAAGTTTCAAACGACTTTAGAAACTTGTGTCATCCATATGAGCATGCAAATTTCCCCAAACTGAACTACCTTAATTATAAGATTGATTTTGATATTGAAGGGAAATCCCGCGGGTTCTCTGGGTCCCTGCCTAGTGCAGAGAACTGAATTCCACACCAACACTTGATCACAGAAGGGCAAAAGTTTATTAAGAACCCAGGGGAGTTCACGAGAGCAAGTCACAAACCTGCCTCCACGAACATAGGAGGCATGGGTTTTTATTAGAATTAGACAAAGAAAGGTGAGGACAGGGATGCTACTGACTGAGTCTACCTACAACCTGGTTTCTGCGAAGTGGGCATCAGAGCAGAAGGAGAAGGGTGAGCTCATAGCTGCTGTTTTTGCTGATTGTGCTCCTTAATGTTTCCTTGGTCTCAGGCTTCTCCGTCCAGTGTAAGTTTTATTAAATTTCAGATAAGGGGGAGAAGAAAAACAGGAGATTGTTAGGGAGTGAGAAACAGGAAATTGCTAGCAAGTGGAAGACAAGAATTTGCCAGGGAGTGAAAACAGGAACCTGCTTTGTAACTTATTAGTAAGTAACAAAGCACAGCTACATGTAACAAATTACAGGAGAGAGATTATGTAGTTAAAAATAAATATCATGGGAAGCGGCTGTGGCTCAATCAGTAGGGCTCCTGTTTACCTTATGGGAGGCCCCGGGTTCGGTTCCCGGGGCCTCCTGGTGAAGGCAAGCCCGCCTGCACGGCGTGGTTAGCTGACCCAGCGAGCACAAGCAGCAAGGGGGGGGATAAATGAATAAATAAATAAATCTAAAAAAATAAATAAATAAATATCATTTGTTAGCTCAATCTAAAAACTAAAGCTCTAATGTAACATATATCATATGACTGCATTTGATCTCCTTCAATTTTAATAAATGCAAACTTTTTGGTAATATATAATGAATAACATGGTATTTGGAATATCTGCATCACTCTGTGAACCAATATTTTGTAGTTGAAACTTCATGACGTTATGAAATCATGCATGACCAAAAGATATACTCAAAATGCCTTAATAGAAAAATGACTTGAAATCTAATAGAGTGTGGAAAATTGTTAATTTGATTTCAGATTAAAAATTGCAAGTCTTCTTTGAGAAACTACCATTTGTTGACTTTTGGGGTAGAATCAGAAGAATATACAAATTTTCTCAAAGTGCTGTGAATATACTCCTTTCATTCTGTAACCATATATTTGTGTGAGACCATATTTTATTCATATTCTTCAACCACAAAAATATTGCACCAGTTTGAATTCAAACACCAATATGGGAATCCAGTTTTGTTCTATTAATCCAGAAATTAAAGCGGTTGTCAAAGTGGAAAAGGAAACTTATGTTTCTATATATTTGACTTCTAATCACTATTCACCAAACTTCAGTGTGACGTTTATAACTCTGGTGATAAACTGTAGAGGTACATAGAGACATTTATTTTTGAATCTTCATTTCTAAGACTTGCCACAGATTTGCTTAGCCTCTCACACATAATGCTTCTCTCCAGATTGCCAGTCATTAAAAAAA
>JAKSZT010041089.1:292064-302279 GCA_026826555.1 Tolypeutes matacus | reverse complement strand
AAGTACTATAGACTGAGGAAAAAATATGCAATGTGAAGAGGTGGAAGATAGGAAGGAGATGTTATTGATCAAGTGCTAATGTGTGATGCTGATCAAGCAATGAGAAAGCAAAATTTAAAAAAAACAACTGATGTTAAGTCTGGGTTAATTCAGTAAAATGCACTGAATTAACCCGGTCAACTTTACCAAGTTAACTACTGAGTAATATTTTGTAGTTAATAAATTATCTGCTTAACATAATTTCTGATCTTTAGAAATTGAGACTATTAGAAGAAACCACATATACTAGAAAGGATATTATAAAAACAATTTCACAAAATATTCTGCAATACACTAGAAATTCATCTAGATAAAACCAAGTAAGCAAGTCAACATTTTTATTACTATATATTAAAATGGTCACTAAAATTGAAAAATATATTGGTAAAGACAATGGATTTTATATAAAGAAAATATTAACAAAATACAAATTCTAAACATGTATAGTTATAATTCCTTAATTCTAGGTTTCTGACAAATGAAAATTAAATAGTATTAAAATTCTACTTCAACATAACTAGTTTGGGCATTAAAATATAATGTTGAAATTAGATTATTTTTTATACTTTGAACTGCTTCGAGAGAAGCAAAATTTAATACATTATAGTTAGCATAATATTTATGAATGAGGAAATTTCTGCAACCTAGAAAAGCACATAAGGGAGAGACTTGGCCAGAATGTGAGCCCTTCACTAAATATTGGAATTCATGCCAGATGGTGAAAGGATGCTTTGTGTAGGAGTATTGTCAGGTGGAATGATTTTCTTAGATTCTGTGTGCAGATGAGAAAGTTAACCAGAATATAAGCAAAGGAACTCTCGATACACACTCCCATCTGAATCAAATATAATTTTATGGACAATGCCACAAAAGAAGAAAAAAAGAATTCATCTACATTTTTTATAAAGTAATTAAAATTAAAGACTGTTGAAGAATAATCTTTTGTCTCATTTGTAATAAAATCTCAGGTGATCCTCAGAACTATTCATTAATTTTGCTACAGAAACAACTTCTAGGTCATATTACTGTAGAAGTCATCCTTGTTCTTTGTTACATGAAGAGATTCAGTAACAATTGTGTAGTAATAAGAACCTCTGGTCTATATAGAAACTTTCATGCCTGCTTTAACATTTGATATTGTAGAAAAGAAGAATATAATCCCTGGATGTGTTCAGACTTAGTTGTAGGTATATTTTAAGAAATACTGTAAGTGTGGCTCAGTGGTTGAAAGCCTGTTCAACTTTAAATCCCATAGGAAATGTTTATATTTGCTTAGATTCTATTATATCATGAGTGTTGTACTTACTATAACTCAGCAGATTTGGGGTAGAAAATGAAAAAATACATTTTTGCATTATTGATTTTTAAAGAATGCCATTTGTTTACTTCCTGTATCCTGATTTCTAGGTTAGAAACCTTAACTTGATGCCAATGTTTACATATTGTTGTTGATATTGTGGATTGGCTTCATTTTGCTCTTTAGCATTATCTTATAATTTTGTACTTTGCCTCCCAAGGAAATTTCAGCACTTAAGTACATATGAGCAATCTCGCCATATTTACAGAATTCATCCTCATGGACATCTCAAGTTCGTGGGAGCTGCAAGTTGTACAAAGTCTGCTATTGTTAGTGATTTATCTGGGAGCCTTGACTGGGGATCTTCTAACTATTACTGTTATTGTGACTGACCCATGTCTACACTCTCCAAAGTACTTCTTTATAGGAAATTTATCCCTGATAGATCTTTGCTGTATTTCAGTTACTGTTCCTAAATTCATTGTGAATTCTCTGAGAGGCAGTAAATTGATTTCTCTCCAGCATGTACTATGCAGATTTTCCTGTTTATCTTCTTTGCAGCCACAGAGGTGGCCCTCCTTGTGTGATGTCCTATGATTGCTATGCTGTCATTTGCCACCCTCTGCACTATGGGCTCACCATCACCCCAGTATGCACGCCGAGGCAGCTGGTTGTTCATGGACAAGTGGGTTTGTGTATTCTTCTGTCCTCACAGGCAGTTTATTCAGGCTGCCCTTCACAAAGTCGAATGTGATCCATCAATATTTCTGTGAATTGCCTCAAATTTTGAGGATCGCATCTTTAGATGTTTGGTTTTCTGAGTTCATCGCCCTAGCTATAAGTATAGGCCTGAGCTTTTTATGTTCTACCTTGTTGTTTATCTCATAGTAATATTTTTTTCAATGATGTTTAGGATGCATTCTGTGGAAGCCTGTAATATAGCCTTATCTACCTGCATGCCACACTTGGCAGTTCTACTCATATTTACAATTTTTGGAATTATTGCTGTCTTAGGTCCCATTGCAGATAAAGCATCTCTTAGCAATCTGCTCACAGGCATGTTCTAGTCCATGGTGCCCCCACTTGTAAATCTCCTCATCTACAGTCTGCAGAACAGAGAGATTAACACTGCTATAGGCAGAATGTTCCACATATATTTTCAGTTCCCAAGGAAGGCTTTCTTTGGTTAAATTAAAAAAAAAAAAAACTTAAAATTTCAATTTCAAAGAAATTTAATTTATATTTTATATATGTTTTTAAATTTGAATCATTCTCTATAAAATATCTTGTTATTAACATATAACAGTAAGCTAGAAAATTCTGTCATAATTTTTCATTCTCAATTCCATATTTGTATAATTCACATATTTTTCCTTGAATAGACTTTCAAATTCTAAAAATGTTTTGGAAAATTATGGTGGTTTAGAACAAAACAACTGTGTATTGTATCATAAGAAAAAAACTATGCTTTCTATATCAGTGCCTAGACAGGTGCCTCTGCTTTTTATATTTTTCCATGGTACTGGATACTGGCACCCTGGAAGAAAATATTGAGTGTTTTTGTTTAAAGAAACATTCTTTGTAAGTTTCTCTCCTTGATTCACTCATATGCATGTGTATGCTCAAAGTAATAAAGTGATTAGAACTAAGAGAAAACTATGGAATTGAGGACTCAACATGGGTATAGCACAGAGACCTGTATTAATGTTGGAATACTTGAGACGTGTTTGTCTCATTCAAAAGGGGCATATAAAAACCTTGCCTTTTAACAGAATATAATTTGAAAGTTTTAGATTTTCAAAACTCCGTGTAAAATATGTATGCTGCACTTGTTTCATTCAAACTTCTGCATGAAGAAAAACAAGAATATGGAGTATACAATGTTTTGAGAATTGAGTAATCCATCTTATTTTGTAAAATTTATTTGTTCCTACCTGAATTTTATTCCTTGCTGTTTTCTGGGTAAAGGTATCACTAACTGATTTTATATTCAAGTAAAGGCTTTGTAAAATGATCTTTATCCTTTCTGAATTGTTGCATGTGAAAATATATATATATATATCTATATTTCATCATATCTTATTTATTATTTATGTTTATATTCACATGTAAAATTTATGTTAATTCTCTCTAGATATGTGACTATCTGGATCCATTGAATTCTATTTCTCAGTGGCTCCTGATTCTATTTCTTCCATCTTCTTGACATTATATGATATTTTATTTTATACATTTCTTGATATTTGATATTTCTAAGTGTGTGTTTTAATTAATGGGACTAGCATATAATACACTATCTTAATCAGAAAACTTAAATTTTCTATTCCTGAAAATTTTTTTCTTTGGTTTGATTTTTATAATATTTAATCACCATTTTCATTTTTATCTCAGGAATAGTATAATCATAAATTTTGTTCATATTTTAAATATATTTTTATTATAAATGCATATTATGAGAAATATTCTTCAAGATTTCTTCAAACAAAGGAAATGACCTTCTAATAAAAGAAATTTTGTTTATGCTTACATATAATATCCCCTGGTACTCTAGCTCTCCTTAGTCTCTATTATATATTTCTCATACCACAATGCAGATGCAAAATTATCCTTTATGTCTTTGTATATATTAATTAGACATATCAAAATGTCACACTCTCCCATTAATTGTCTCAGCATACTTATGGCCAAAAAAATAGTTTCTTTATGTTCATCCTCATTCAAAATTTCAATTTCTACCAATACTGTGCTTTATTGAGATTTTGTTCACGATTATAACTTAGATGATTGAAGTTGCTGAGGAACTCTGTACCTTGGAGGTAAATGGCTGGTGTTTTCTGTTCAGTAATATGTAAGTGTGGAGCAGGACATGAATTGTGGCATCCCATCAATGTCACATAGCAGGTCTCTTTCAGTCCTCAATCCATAAATCTTACCCATGGTTCCCCTGACCATTTATTCAGTTTCTATTTGGATAAACAAGAACCATCAGATAGTTTTGATCTGCATATGGCTGCCTGCTGCGTGCTCCTTGTATTAACTGGATGAGGTAAAGGGATTTGATTTTCTCCATGCAAATTCACAATCAAAGTAACATTACACGTTCTTTCTCTTTAAAATTTTCTGATTTTTAGGGTATACAAAACTATCTATCGTTCACTTTGCTTCCATATATGCTATCACCTCTGTTCATATGACACCAATTCTCTTATGTTGATTTTAAGCAACATAAGATCAATTTGAGAGTATCTTCTTATTATGTTCATCAATGATTTCCATAATTTTGTTTTTCCTTATTATTTTGATGGTGTCTACATCACAATAAGAGAAATGTGTTAATCTTAGACTAAATATCTATGGAAGATTTTAAGGGGACATATAACATGTAGATATGTGCATTTCAGAAAATAAAGAAATGATTTTTAAGTCTTGAATAGATAATCTGATGGTTAGAAACTGATTTGATTTCAATTGTTTGATTTCCACAGGAACTCAGGAACTATGGTTTCATCTTGAGAGTATTTATGTTTCCCCCTAAGTCCTTATTTTTCAATTCTTTGCTATGTTAGCATGTTACAATTTGACTTCAGGTCTACCTGATCCGTGTGTCCCTGTTTAGAAATCCCTGACCCCTGCCATCATTCTAGAGATTCAGAAATTTAAAATTTAAATAAGTCCAAACAAGAAACACATAATCCACTACTGAATTAATGGATTAGTAAAACTCAGCTCATGAGGTCAGTTCTTTTATATTCACTTTACACTTGCTTGTGCACTAAGTTTACAGTAGGGCCAACAGTTCCCAGGTGATGATTCTCAAATATTGAGCAGTTAACAAGGTACACACTGGTTCTAGAAGAAGAGATCTATACCCATTTATCTATTACATTGGAGAAAATAATACCACAGCTCAAGGAAAAGTGAATTGTAGTGTGAGTCAATTTTAAAAGAATTCATTAGAAATTTTAATAATAATATTATTGCATCTGTAAACACCTTTCTGGCTTTAAATGCTTCATTTTCTAAGGAACCATAGTTACAGCGGCCATTAAATACAAAAATTTATTTCTTGTTCTCAATGTATGCCCATTGTGCGTTGCACATACAAATTTTTAATGTTAATAGAGTATTCTTCATATAATTTTTCTAATTCATAAATTTTTAGTGATTCTCCTTTATTAGATGATATTTTTTTCCACTACACCATTAATATAAAGCTCAATCATGAAGCAAGCTTAGGCCCAATAAAAGACAAATGAAGGGAAAGGAATGTATGTAGGGACTTGTTTATCTTTTCTATAAACAGTTTTCTCTTGACTCTTGGATAGAGGCTGTTCAATCAGCTTTGGTTCCAGAGAGAAAAGGTGGAGTTAACACACCAAGGATTTTAACTATGAATTAGAACTAATTCTACACTGAAAACTGAAAGTTCACTCAGATATAACATAGTCCAAATATATTCATACAATGCCACACTATTTCTAAACTGGTTGTGCCAATTCTATCAATATAGTTTAGAGTTTTCTTTGTTCAACTTATTAAAACTGCTTTATAATGTCATATATTTAACATTTTTCTGGTGTACTGAAATATGTGCACATACAAGCACACACACACACACATACAGACATATTTCTGACGGTGATTTTAAATTTTAATATACTTAAATAGTGTTATGGTAATCCTTTTCTGTGTAATTTCTATATACATGGTGCATGGTCGATAAAATCAGTTTGTTACATAAAACTTTGTGCTTCACTATATCCTTTGATCCTCAACTATAATATAACTAAATTTATCAATACTTTTACTCTGGTTTGTCTTTTATCTCTTATTTAAGATTCCCTTACCTACACTGTATCCTGAAGAACACTTCTTCTGTTAGTCCCTAAAATAAGTATAGTTTGACTCTTATTTACATATTTATTTTTGGTTAGAGGTAGGACAGTCGTGATTATCAAACTGGCTAAGCACCCCTTATTGAAAAATATATATTACTTTTATTGTATTATCACACATTATTTCTTTCATATATTAAGTGCTAGTATATGAACATGTTTGTTGTTGTCCCCTTTATTCTGTTGCAGTGGTCTCTTTATACTTATTCCATCTGCACAATATAAACTCAAATGAATTTAACATAAATTATATTTGAGTAAATGAGAGTTAACATTTTAAAAATGTATTTTCATTATGTCTTTAAATGCTTCAAAAAAAGCCAAGGAAATGGTTGAGTTTCAGATGTAGAGGTATATGATGTATATTTTCCTTCAAAAGAGTGTACACAATGCTTGGAGGAAATAATGCTGTGAACTCATTAAACATACTATAGAACTACTTTATTAGATAGAATTACAATTTTAGGAAGACAAAATGCAAAGTGAAATATTTTTCTTAGACTGTGGGTAACCACAAAAGAGGTAAACTGAAATGATATGTGTTTTGTATGATTTTTTTTAACTGAAAGAAATCTGTACTTTTGACACTTGAAGGTATCAAGAGCTGAGAAAGAATTGAAGTTGATTTTTTTTTGAGGGAAAGTTGCACTTTTAAGGGTATCAAAATCTGAAAGACTGAGCTGACCTGATATGCTAGTTGACAAGATAGCAAATTAAAAAAAGTTAAAAATGAACATAAAGAGTGAAAACATTAATCGCTTACCTTGATAGTATAAACAAGAGCATAAAAGAGGGAAAGATGGCTACTCTCACCTGTTCATTTTCTCCCATGGAATAGTGCCAGCAGGAGAGGGTCAGACTGATCAGTACTGACATGGGCCTATCTCTGTGCTGAGAGTATCCCAAATAAAAGGCTTCTGCAGCTTTATGGTTCCAGAGATTATGGGTAGGAAAGGGAGAGGTGTCTAGTAGTAAAAAACTGCTCTTGCCTGAGGAATAGTGGAGGAAAAGTCCTTAAGTTTTAGTCCACATTTCTCCAGACATGGAGGTCTCAGAAGAGGCACCTGAAGCGGACCTCACTTTTGATCCCCTGAGGGAAGGCCTCAGAATGGAGACACCTCGCTTAGGAATGCAGATATGCACAAGAGCATGACCAGACAAGGGGGCCTGAGTCCTTGCCTGCAACTCCCTTCAGCTACCTCAATGCACTGGCCATTCAACAAGTCTATGTGGAAGGGCAGCTTTCCCCGATATGGCAGCCAGTAAAACCTTTGTAATTGCTTCTTGGCAGCAGTGAAAAATCACACACAGGTTGTATATCAAGTGCATGTTTCCTCAAATCCACTCTTGATTTTTAAGATCTAGTAAGAAATATAGGCTACCACAGCATTGCCCTGAATGGGTCCTTCTTTGAGATGCTTTGCAATTAAACAGGTTTTTTAGTCTGAGGCAAGAGAAGACCTAGGCTATGACCAAAATTAATCCAAAAATGTTGATAAGGCCTGCCAGGAGGATTGAATATAGCCTTGAACTTCAAACATTGCCAGGCTAGGAAAATATAATTTTATATTGGGTCTCTTTTAAAAAGCCAGAAACCTTTTTCTTAAGTTTTCATAAGAACATTTTTTATCGAGCCTGATTCTCTAATTTATGCACAGCACAACTCTGACCTATAAGTAGAAGCTTACCTGAATGCCTTCCAACACTGAGGCATTGTCATGTTGGAGTACACATATAAGAAGTAAAATTCCAGAGGACACACTTTGTTCCCCTATGTTTCTAATATTAGGGCACCTCAATCAGAACACATTTATTCATTAGAAATTTAAGTTAACAAGGCCCCAATTATGACCCCCCATGTTGAGGCATTCTCAACTTGGGTTCCAGTCTAGTCACAAAATTTTAGTTTAGACCTTGGTTTAGAAATTGGTTTAGAAATGCCTTAGTCATTCAATTTCAAATAATTTTGTTTTTCCATGATTTCACTGTGTTTGTCTCATATGTGTGGACATCTTGGTGTGTTCTGCTTGGAAAGTGCAGTAACTGAGACCATATCTGTTGTCTCTTAGTCAGCACTATCAGGTATGTTCAGATGTCAGTAATTAATTGACTGCAAAGCACACAGAACATCTTGGAAAGGCAACCCTTGAGAATTTCTTCAGTAGGATAGAAAGTTTTCAAGGTCATTTCTGAAAATCATTAATATGACCTTCTCTTTTGGACCTCCTTAAGTTCTGGTTGGTTTTTCTTATTAGTGCACTCTTTTAGTAATCAAAATTTATATATATATATATATATATATTAATCATTTCTGACTCTTATTCATATCTTTTGTCCTGTGGATTTCTAAACAAAAGGAACAAAATCATTTTAACAGGATAACATTTTTATAAAACTTAAACAGACAGTCAAACAATGTTTAAGAATAATTAATTAGGTTATCTCTGGGGATTTGTAGGTCTGTGGTTAAAACTACAGTGGTGGGAATATTCTTTTGGCAAATATGGCAGAGGAGAGTTACTGGTTTAGGGTGTCAGGAGTGGAAGGATATGCCAGATATAGCACACCTAGGGCGTGGGCTTCTATGGAATATGAATGGGTTCATCTTGTCATAGTGTGTTATTGCATTGTATGGAGAACCACAGAATAAACAAGAAAATATTAAACTCCCATCCTGGGGAGTAGTGTTATGTTCTCAAATAGAGAGGCAAGAGTCTCTTGAGAAAAGAGGCAGTGCCTAATAAAAGAAAACAGACCAGTATGTCAAGCCCTCAACATTGCATATAACTATGAACCTTATTCTTCAAAGATTAAAACTTAGTAGTTACCATAGGTAACGAGGGGAGGGGGAAGGAAGAATAGAATGGATGGAACATAGGGTGTTTTTGAGCTTTAGAATTGTTATCCATGATCTTTCAGTGACAGATACAGGACATTTAAAATCATGTCAAACCTATAAAATTGCAGGTGCAAAATATAAACCATAATGTAAACCACTGACCATGGTTAGTAGCGATGCTTCAATATTTGTACATCAATTGAAACAAATGTACGACACACATGTGAAATGTTATTAATAGAGGAGTGTGGGATGGAGGAAGCTGTTGGGTATATGGGAATCTCCTATATTTTCTATGTGACTTTTTTGTAAATTAAAGCTTCTTTGAAGATAACACAAAAAAATAAAAGAAAGAAACTGGGGAATCATACAGAAGAAATTGTCATTGTACATAGAAAACAACCAATCTTAGAGTGATGAATGACACAATGAATAAAAAATTTTATTTATTTTTTATTTTTGTATTTTATTTATTTATTATTATTATTTTATTTTCCTATTAATTTTACTTGGTTATTTTTTGGCTTTGTTTTTACGGAAGTTTTGGGCCAAAGAAAAGTCACAACTCTGGCAGGGTGTGATCACTGGTGTGACATCATGGTGAGGGGAGGATATGGGGGGAGGGGTTCTCCTGGGGTATGCTTCTAAGGCATAGCAATATGTTCAAGTGTTCATGGGTCATTGTCTCAGTGAGTGGAGACCCACAAAATAACCAAAAGAGTATTGAATTCCTATCCTGAGGAGTTCTTCTACATACTCTAATAGAGCAGCAAGTATCCCCCAAATATGTAGAAAGTGCCTAGCCAAGGAAGACAGACAATATGCCAGTTTGTACTCATGAACCTTGTGAAATTGAAACTTAGCCTAGTATTATATATTATGTAAGATTTACCTCCTAAAAGCCTCCTTGATTACCAAATATGGCCTTTCTGTAAGCCAAATTCAGCATATAAATGCAGTACCTTCCCCCCACATGGGAAATAAATGACCCCTGAGGATAAGCCTCACTGTCACCCAGGGATTATTACAAAGCACCGACTAATGACGCATATGGAAAAAGACCTTGACCAAAAGGGGGAAATATTAAATACAAATGAGTTTTTATGGATTAGAGTTTCAAAGTGAGTCAAGAGGTCATTCCAGAG
>JAKSZT010041089.1:264822-276388 GCA_026826555.1 Tolypeutes matacus | reverse complement strand
TATTTTAAGATTTGTAAGGATAATTAAGATAGAAACAGTATTTATTTATGATTTGGTATTATTCAAGTCAAGCCTGAGTAAATAGTGATGCTTATAAAAATTAATTTTAGTGAGAAGATTTCAGTAAATTCTAAAAATTCATGTGAGAAAGATATCTAGACAGATCAGCTCCTTTCCAAGTGTAAACATCTCTTCCCCACATTTATGAACTCCAAGGCATCAGACATCAAGGGGTTAGCTGGACAGAAGTGGGGAGGAAAGCCAATAGGTAGCCTCTCCCCTCTCCCCACCTGTACTGTCTCTGACTCTGGATTGTGAATAAGATGTAGCAACTTAGCTGGCTAGTGTCCTGAACTCCAGATCCAGTCCACGTCTGAAACTCTTGATCTTGATGACAAAGTGGCAATGTGCAATCAATATACAGGTACAGAGAGTTTATTTATTTATGCTATGCTATTTTGCTTCCCCTCCTGGACCTACATCCTGCCTCATTTGGCCTTCCCCTTTAGGGTTTGCCTTGTCTATTTTTGTCATAACCTCTTGATGTAACAGCACTTTAAAGGGGCAACAACCAACTCATGAGAGGGCAACCACCTTCAGCCTGTTTGGGGAGACCACCTTGTAAACGTAACTTCTGTTTTTAATAATAATAATAATAGTAATAATAATAATAATCTGTCACTTTCAAAAAGGTGCATCATTCATCAAATATTGGAAATCATGCCTGACAGATGGAAGGATAATTTGAAGAAGAGTAAAGTTAGGTGGGGTTCTTTTTTGAGATTTTGTATGCAGGTGAGAAGATAAACTTGACAGACAGCAAGGGAACTCTGGTAAGTACTACATTAGATAACTTGAATCAATTAGATTCCTAATAGAATCAAATCTTTTAGGGTCCTTTGTGTAAATGAGAAAAGAAAAGGCTCATAAATGTGTATTATAGAAAAATTGAAATGAAAGAGTGATTAGGAATAATCCATCTATTCTCCTTATTTAAAATCATTGTGAGGAGAACCTCAGAAAAATTCATTAACTTTATTATAGAAACAGATTTTAACTCAGCCAGCTAAAGATAAGGAGCAACTAACCATGTTAGTTGGTACCTGAAGAAAAAGCTATTCAATGTTCAAACAAAGAAGGTGAAGGGGAAGCTCTTTTACTGATCTTGAGGTAACTATCTGCCAATGAAGAAAATGAGAAAATAATCATTGGGTATATCCAGGTAGAGTTTGAAAAGATATTAACAGAAACATTGTAAAAATAACTCAAAAACTGAAAGTTCTATGAATCTTGATTTAATTTAAATCATTTAATATAGTTAGCTTTTCTAATCCTAAATATGTTGAAATTAATATATAAAACCAGAGTTAGGAAAGAAAATGTAAAAGGAAATATGTTAACTCATTGGTTTCAAAATACTATTTTAGTCCATTTTCTCTAGACAGAATTCTTCATGATAAACCTTATATTGATATCAATGGTAGCTTTTTATTTGTAAGCAATATATATTGTTTCTACTTGTTTGTTCTGATATTATCATTTTATAGGGAGATGGCAAAACAATTGAAGTCATGGACAATCTCACTATCTTCAAAGTTTCTTCTCATGGATATTTCAACCTCCTGAGAGCTCCAAATCCTTCAAGGTCTGGCTTTCTTATTGATGTATCTGGGAGCCCTGACTGGCAATCTTCTAACTATTACCGTCATTGTAACTGTGCCACATCTGCATTCTCCAATGTATTTCTTTATAGGTAATTTATCCCTAATTGATCTTTGCTGCATTTCAGTTACTGTTCCCAAAATGATTGTGACTTCTCTGACAGATAATAAATTGATTTTCCTCTCAGCATGTGTTGCTCAGATTTTCATGTCTTTCTTGCTTGTAACCACAGAGGTTTCCTTCATTGTGGTGATGTCCTATGATGGCTATGTTGCCATTTGCCACTGTCTGCACTATGGACTCATCATCACCCCGTGTCTGTGCGCACAGGCACCTGGTGGCTCATGGGCATGTGGGTTGGTCTATTCTGTTATCCACACAGGCGACATGTTCAGGCTTCCCTTCACAGAGTCCAAGGTGATCCAGCAATATTTCTGTGATATACTCCAAATTTTGTTCAGATTTCTGAAAGTGTTGTCCTAGCTATTAGTGCTTCCATTTTCTAAATGTCTTCTGCTTTTTTATTTATACCATATATTAATGTATTCTCAAAGGTGCTTAGAATAAATTCTGTGGAAGTCCGGAACAAAACCTTATCCACCTGTACCCCACAATTGGCAATTCTCATTTTGTTTATAATTTCTGGGTTGACTGCTCACTTAGCTCCTAGTGTAAAAGAAGCATCCCTTATCAATCTTCTCATGGTTGTGTTCCATGCCATGGTGCCTCCATTCATAAACCCCCCCATCATCTATAGCCTGCAGAACAGAGATATTAACTCTGCTCTGTGTAGAATGTTCCACAGATATTTTTAGAGCCTATTTATGGTTTTTCTTGATTAAATATTCTGAATAATTTTTGAAAGAAGTTTAATTCCTATTTGATAGAGGATGTTAAATTTCAGTCTATCCCTGTTAATAATCCAGATTTTAAAATTTCTTTTTATACCTTTTATCTTTATGCATATGTCATCATGAGCTACACATCTTTGTCCTAATTTACAACTCCATATATTTTGTAATTCACCTATTCTCCTGGAAAAAATTTTCCACATTTTAAAAACATTTTGGATAATTTAGGATGTTTGTTTGGCTATAGAAAATAATGAGATCAAATGGATTAGAGTAGGGATGATTACATTGACCCGTGCTTATAAATTTGAGAGAACTTCAAGATTCAGGGCATTGCCAACCTTGAAGAGAAAATTGAGAGTTTAATTCAGTTCAAATTGCTCTTTGCATTCACTTTTATACAAATGACTGAGACAGGTAATAAAGTGATTAGAATTAAGGTATAACTGCAGAATTAAGGGACAATGAGTGTATAGCACTGAGGTCCATGCTAAGATTGCTTCCCTGAATGAATAGTGAACTATAAAACTTGGCCTGTGCCACAATATATCATTTAGAATCTTTTACACTCTCCCTGAGAATCAGCTGAAAATGTACATGCCATAGTTGATTCAACTCAATCTTCCTGCATGGTGAAGAACAAGAGATTACAGAGTGGAGTGATATGTAGCAACAAATGGAATTGTATTTTGTGTGCAGAATGCCAGATATTGCTTATTTTACATAAAACACGTTTTCCCACCAAAAAGCACATAAAAACTTATCCTCTCAGTATGGAATCAGTATTTTTTATTTTAAATCTCACAAGTTGTTCCAATATTCTGATGGTTAAAGTAATTCAACCTATTGAAGGCTTCCTTTCTACATTGCAATGCTTATCTATAAAAAATTCAAAATTTTGTAACTACTAATTTGTCACTCAAGAAGTCTATATCTGGCAAAACTGTCTTTCAAAAATTAAGGAGATATTAAGATATTTCCAAATTTAAAAAACAAACAAAAAACTGTTAATTATTCACCACTAAACAGCCTTATAACAGATGCTAAATAGTTCTGCAGATTGAAGAGAAGACACTAGACAATAGATCAAAACCACCTAGAGAAATAAATATTTCTGGTAAGGGAAACAACATGGGTAAATATAGATGCCAGCACTACTGTGTTTTTGGTTTGTAACTCCATTTTTGCTTCCTACAGGATCTAAAATAGCAAATGCATAAAATATAGTGGCAAAGCAGTGGTTTTAGCCTCATCATGTATCAACATGCAATTTGTGACAAAAACTAAAAACAGGTGGGATGCAGAGAGGTATAGGGCATAGTTTGTGTATACCATTTTTGTTAAGTTGGTATCTAAGAAAATGAGAGTGTTATAGATATAAGATATTAAATGTATGCTCCATGTAACTACTATGGAGAATGTGCAAGCTCATAGAGAACACTAATTAGTATGCAGTTAATGAGGGTTAAGGGCTGTAGGTAGTATGGACTGTTATTGCAAGATTGGTCTGGGATTTCTTGTGAATATGGGAAAGTTTGACTATTTTATGCGATGAGGTTAACACAACTGCATGAATATGATTGATCCCACTAGTTGGCGTGTTTTAGAGTGTTTGTGATGGGAAAGCTTAAGTTGCATATATGTTTCAAAATTAAAAAAAAAAGATAACCAACTAAAGGGACAATGATAATTAAATGCAATAATGATGATGGATAGAATCTAGTAAGGGAGGAGAGAAAACCAAAAGGACTTTCTGGGGGATATACAAAAAACTGGAATATAGACTATAAGCTTGATAATTATACTTAGGGAGGCTACATAAATAATTATCCTTGTTCTTAGGAAATTTGTGTGGCATTATTAAGGGTTCAAGGTACAAGCTGTAAAAAACCTTCTCTCAAATGTTCAGATATTGGATTTATAAATGGATATGCAGACAGATTAATGGATAGATAAATAGAATGATAAGACAAATGTGGCAAAATGTTAAAAGTGGGTGCTTAAGGGGATGAGTATGTGTTGGATTTCTTCAGATGGTGTTTGTATTACTTTTATAACTGTCCTGTAATTGTGAAATAATTACAAATAAAACTAATTTAAAAATATTGTTTGCAGTGAATGACTGAAATGTGTTCATATTCCACCATTATCTTAAATAAATCTTTATATTTTCAGTATTTCAATAATTTATGACACCATCACAATTCTTTTAAACATTAATTTGTTCCTACCTGAGTCATCTACACAGCTGTTTCCTGGAAAGGACATCAGTGTACAATTTCATATTCAAGTAACAAGCTTACAAAGTCTAGAAATAATATTGCCTGGATCTTTGCATTTCAGATTGTGACTGATTTGCACTAACTCTTGAGTTATATTTAAATTTATTTTTATATGTAGAATTACTGCCCAATTTAATCTCATGCAGATATTTGATTATGTAAATCCATCGATTTCTAACATCCAGAGTCCTGCTCTATTTTTTCTTTAATTTGATTTTTTTTCTCTGCAATTTTCAAGCATTTGCTTTTCATTAATGTTACTTTCATGAGTTAGGCTATGTCAGTCAATAAATTTAAGTTTTTCTAACCTGAGTATGGTTTTTACATTTTTATCTTGTAACTTTTAAATTTCCAAAATTTATGCTAATATTAGGATGATCTTCTATTCTTTGTATACTTTGTACATATTTGTATTTTAATTCTATATTATGAGAAATGATCTCCAAATCTCTTCAAACAATCTTAAATGTACTTTTTAATTTTTAAAATTATGTTTATACAGATATATAATTTTCCTTAGCATTCTATCATTCATAAATCTGTGATTTATTTTCTGTTAGCAAAATACATCACTTTAAGTCAATATCTGAGCCCACTGAGACTATTAAATTATCTGTCTCTTCAGTAAGTTGATATGGATAACTTGATGGCAAATGTTTTCTATTCATCAATACTACTTCTCATCTTTTTACAGAATCTTTTATTGAATTTCATATCTCTAGTCATAAGAGTTCACAATCTTGATTGGGAGTATTCTAATTCACACACCTATAGTGCACACTTGTATGTTAAAAGGATAGGAAAGAAAGAATGATTTGTGGAAGTACTCTTAACATCTTTGATTAGTCTTAATTTTTTAGTTTACCTAGTTTAATAAGGACCTCAGCTTTTTGCTCCCATTTGAACCACTTTGGCTATGTAAAATGACACTGAATGCCATTTTATCTTTTGCTCACTTTGACAAAGGATGGGTTTTTATATGCATATATAACCAAAATGTCAAATATATATTGGCTTGGATGAGATAAAAGCTTAAAGAGCTGGAGAAACAGAATTCTATTATGTTTAAATCCTTCTATAATGATATATTAAGTGTTCTTTTATCAGTGTTTCATTTATATGTGAATTTAAATAATTTCTGTGTACTTTGAGATAACTCTAATCTCAAATTCATTTGGAAATATATCAGAAAAAAAATTTTTTTCAAAAATAATCTTGGGAGTACAAAATACAACTAAATTTTTTAAAATCTGGATTCATTCTACTGCTTTGTAGTCCTGAGTTTATTTGAAATTGTTAATGATCAAACTAAAAGCTTGCTTAGGAGCTCCGTATTTTGGCACTAAATAGTTTGTTAGCTTTTGTTAATGATATGGAAGAATAGAGCTGAACATAATTTGTGCTGGTTCCTTCACTGCCACGTAGTAGGACTCTTTTCTCTCAGACTTCAGTCCACAAAAGCTAACCATGTTTTTCCCTAACAATTTTCTTAGTTTCTATTCCTAAAGACAAGCCTTGTCATATTTTAAAGCCTGCACATGCCAGTAGGCTGAAAACTGAATACTGTTGGTGTAATCATGATAAGGCTAAGCAAAATAAAAATCAATATACTGGGTCTCACCTTTGCGTGTAGTTCCCTCTGCCAAAGGCACCGCTTTTCTGAATTTTAAGAATTCCAAAAGCATTAATACTTTTATCTGCTTCTATATATGCTATTGTTAAAGATTTCTTCTGCTCGGTATATATCAATTTTCATATGTTTTCTTCCAAAATGCATGAAATTATTTGATGAGTGTTTTCTAATGTTTTTCATCATTGATGACCATAACTTTTATGTTTCTTCACTTTTATTTTTATGATTTTAGAAATTATAATTTTATAAATTTCATAAGTTACAATTTTAATTATGATTTCCCCAAATTTGGGTAAATCATAATTAAAATTGATAAATTTATATATTTTTGTTTATGACTTCAAATGCTTCAAGGAAAGTACCTGGAAATCATTGAGTTTTTCATATGGTTATTGTGAAATCAATATTCTTTGAAAAAATAGTGTTTAAGGAAATAATTCTAACCAAAATGCTATTATGCTATTAAGAGTAATAAATATCAAAAGAAATATTTGCCTTAGAAATTGGATTTCAATGGAAGAAGTGAATTAAAATGATTGGTTTTTATTATGATTGACTTCTTTTATATATTTTTATTTTTTGTTTTTCAGGAAGCATTAGATTGCATAAGTGTTATATGAAAAATATAGGTGATTCCCATATTTCCCATCCCTTTCCCCTCCCACATTAACATATTTTATTAGTGTGGTACATTTGTTACAATTGATATTGAAGCATCGCTACTGACCATGGACTATAGTTTACATTATAGTATACACTCTGCTCCACACAATTTTATAGGTTATGCCAAAATGGATAATGGTCTATATCTGTCATTGCAATGTCATGCAGGACTATTCAAATGCCCTCAAAATGCCCCCATATTACACCTATTCTTCCCTCTCCCTCCTTTCAGAATCCCTGGTGATCACTGCATATATATCAATGATAAAAGTCCTTCAATTGCTAGAATAATAATAAGTCTATAATAGAATAGTAATAAATCTAATTTAGTCCATTGTTCATTTCCTAATCTTGAAGATTTGGGGATAGTGATGTCTACTCTGTTTCTAATTGAGAGGGGGCTTAGATCCCATGGAGCAGATGGATATAGCTATCATGCTTGCAGTTGTAGATACTCTCTGTTCCTTGATATGGTCATTATCCATCATCATCTCCTTGCCAGTTGTCCTGAGAAAGTCCAATGAACTGGAGAGTAGGTGCTGCAGCTCTGCCAAGATTCAGGACTCAACTGGCACATGGACAGACCAAAGATTTAAGTCTTTGGTACATATATCTAACAAGTATTGTGATAATTAAAGGTATAAATACAAGGGGAAAAAAAGCCATGTTCAGTGACACTATAAATGAGTCTTATTCTGTTACATTGGAGCTCAAAAATTCCACAGACCCACTGACAGGTTGCCAAATTCTTGAACTTCTCTGACCTGCTTATAATATCTAAATTTCTCTAGAGGCCTCAGGAGCCCTGTTATTTGAGTCACTGATTGCTGTGGCAGTCAATGAGATCCTGCTGAGACTTGCATATGCGTAACTCTGGAATGACCTCCCGGCTCACTTTGAAATATCTTAGCAATAAAACTCATTTGTATTTAATATTTTCCCCTTTGGGTCAAGGTCTTTCTCCAGATGCATTGCTAGGTGGCACTTTGTAATAATCCCTCAGTGCCATGGAAGCTCATCCTTAGGAGTCATGTGACACACCAGGGGTAAGGTACTGCATTTATATGCTAAGTTTGGCTTAGAGAGATTCCACATTTGAGTAACAATGAGGCTTCCATGAGGTAGCTTTTAGGCAATTATTCAACTATAAGAAGGAATGCACTATTAACACATGGGACAACATGGATGAATCTTTAAGACATTACGTTGAATGAAGTAATCCAGTCACTGAAGGTCAAAAATTACATGACCTCGTTCATATGAATTAAGCAAATTGAGCAGACTCTCAGAGCTAGAGTCTGGAAAATAGGTTTACAGGAGACAGAAAGGGAGTAGAGGATGGTGAGCTGATGGCCATATTGGCAAACTCTGTGATAGGGTGGACGGGTGTGGTTGTGTAGTGGATGGGCTTGAGGGTGGTGCAGTGATGTGATTGGTTTTGGCAGTGCTTGTGTGTGAGGGCAAATATGGTAGCGAGTTTGGGTTGAACTACCCATGGAACTGAGAGGAAGGTTGCTCATTATTGGTGCAAAGAAATGCTACTGACTTTTGCATGTTGATCCTATATCCCACTACTTTACTGAATTTATCACCTCTAGAAGCTTGTGTGTAGATTTCTCAGGGCTTTCTATGTATAGGATCATCTCATCTGCAGAAAGTGAAATTTTTCTTTCTCCCTTTCCAATATGAGTGCCTTTTATATCTTTTTCTTGCCTAAGTGCTTGAGCAAGTACTTCTATTACAATGTTAAATAAGAGTTGTGACAACAGGCATCCTTGTCATTTTCCAGATCATAGAGGGAATGCCTCTGAATATGATGTTAGTTGAATATGAATATGATGTTAGTTGTGGGTTTTTCATATATGTCCTTTATCATGTTGAGGATGTTTCCTTATGTTTTTATCATTTGAAGTGTTTTTATCAAGAAAATACATTTTGCCAAATGCTTTTTCTGCATCAGTAGAGATGATCATGTGATTTTCTTAAAAATATGTTAATGTGGTGTATTACATTGACTGATTTTAATATGTTGATCCATCCTTGCATACCAAGGATCTAACACATTTGGTCAAGGTGTATAATTCATTTCCTGTTTTGTTGAATATGATTAATAAATATTTTTTTGAGAATTTTTGCATCCAGTTTCATTAGAGAGATGGGTCTGTAGTTTTCATTTCTTCTGATGTTTTTATGTGGCTTTGGTGTTAGGGTGATATTGGCATCATAGAATGAATTAGGCAATGTTCCCTCCACTTCTTTTTTTTTTTTTTTTTTTGAAGAGTTTAAGCAGGACTGGTGTTAGTTCTTTCCAGAATGATTGGCAGAAATCAGCTGTAAAGCCATCTGGTCCTGGGCTCTTCATAGTTCAGAGGTTTTTGATGACTCATTCAATCTTTTTATATATGATTGGACTATTGAGTTCATCAATTTCTTCTTTCATCAATGTAGGCTACTTGTATGTTTCTAGAAATTTGTCCATTTTATCTAAGTTATCCATCTTGTTGGAATACAATTTTTCAAAGTATCTTCTTATGATTCTCTTTATTTCTGTGGTATCAGGGGTGACATCTCCTTCCTCATTTTTATTTTCTGTATTTGAATCATCTCACTTTTTTTCCTTAATATTCTAGTAAAGAGTTTGTCAATTATATTAATCTCTAAAAACCAGCTTTTGGTTTTGTTAATTTTTTCTAATGTTTTCTAATTTTCAATTTCCTTTACCTTTGTTCAAATTCTTATTTCTTTGTTTCTACTTGTTTTGGGATCAGATTGTTACTCTTTTTTTAATTCCTCCAGATGTGCAGTTAGGTCTTTGATTGTAGCTCTTGTTAATATAGGCATTTATGGCTATAATATTTCCCTTTCAGCACTCCTTTTGCAGATCCCCATAGGTTTTGATAAATTTTCTTCTCTTTTTCATTCATTTCAAGGTAGTCACTGATTTCTTTTGCAATTTCCTCTTTGACCTACTGATTGTCTAATGGTGTTTTGTTTAACTTCCATACCTTTGTGACTAATCTGCTTCTCTGCCCCTTACTGATTTCCAGCTTCTTTCCATTGTAGTCAGATAAATTACTTTGTATAATTTCAATCTTTCTGAATTCATTGAGAGTTGTACTGTGGCCTAGCATGTGGTCTATCTGGGAGAATGATCCATGTGCACTTGAAAAGAATGTGTATCCCTGTAAACCACTGTATTGTGGTTTAATGTCCTATATATATTTATTAGTTCTAGATCCTCTAACGTATTATTTAATGGTCTCTGTTTCTATATTGACCCTCTGTCAAGGTATTCTATCAGTTATGACTTCTCTACACATGCCTCTTCTGTATCTTCTATTTGAATCTATCGTTGGTGCTGAAGTTAGTAGGTGTACATACAACAGACTTGACTCTTTGGCCTGTTCATGTGCCAGCTGGGCCCTGAGCCTCAGCACAGTTGCAACACCTACTCTCCATTTCATTGGACTCACCCAGGACAATTAACAAGGAGATGAGGATGGACAACCACCATACCAAGGAACCAGGAGAGTCTACAACTTCAAGCAAGTGAGTCCCATCCATCAGCCATATGGGTTCGAAGCACCCTCTCAAAGAGAGGAGAAGTGGGCTTAACCATACCAAAATCCTTAGGATTGGGGAATAAAATATGGACTAGAGTGGACTCACTGGTATTCTACTATAGACTTATTGTGATTGTAGAAATGGAAGAAATTATATCATTGATGTGGAGACAGTGGCCACTGGAGGTGCTGAAGGCAGGGAGAGGGAAAAAGAGGTGTAATATGGGGGCACTTTCAGGACCTGGAATTGTCCTGAATGACATTGCAATGACAGATATAGGCCATTATATATCTTGCCATAACCTACAGAATTAAGTGGCAGAGAGTGTAAACTATAATGTAAACTATAATCCATCCTTAGTGGCAATGTTCCAAAATGTGTTCATCAATTGCAATGAATGCACCACACTAACGAAAGAAGTTGTAAATGTGTGGAAAGGTGGGAGGTGTGGGGAGTGAGGAATATAGGAATCCATTATATTTTTTAATGTAACATTTTATTTATTCTAATTATCTTTTAGAAAAAAATAGAAAATATATTTTAAAAATATGTTCTGTCTGATCATGATATTGATGTATTAAAGTCTCCCACTGTAATTGTAGAGCCATCTATATCTCCACATCTGCTTCCCCCCAGTGTATATTTGACTTATTTTATTGTGCCATTCATCATCATCATATCTGTTATCTTTTTATGTATGTTTACAGTTTCTTCTGTATGCTCACCCAGTGTCTTCTTAATATCCTTAATCTCTTCCTTCACTTCATTTAGTTGATTCATGATATTTGTTTGGACATCCCTGATTATTTATTCCATTTTCCACGTATCCTTTTTTTTTCAGTTTGTTCAGTAGACTGGGCCATGTTTTCCAGTTTCTTAGTATGGCTTGTAATTTTTTGTTGGTGTCTAGG
>JAKSZT010041089.1:253390-264722 GCA_026826555.1 Tolypeutes matacus | reverse complement strand
TACACTTAGGAGACCCAGGAATTGAACCAGTTACCTTGTATATGCAGGGCAGGAACTGCTACACTAAACTACACAGGTTAAGCTGGCTTCAGAATTCTTATCTGGCTCTATCCACCCCCTTTTCCTCAGGCAGGTGAAGCTTCTAACAGTTTGCTAGATCCTGGCTGGTTAGGTGTGTGTCTCTGCCTCCTCTCTAAACTAGTTCCACTCTCTCCCAGGGCAGCTGGGTGTGATATTCTGCCTGATTAGATACACCCTCCCCTCTCCCTGTAGCCACCTCAGTGCTGGGTGGTGTCTTTTCTGAGATTCAAAGATGACTCAACTAGCCAAAGTCACTGAAAAGAAACCAGTCTCTACCCTCCACCAGATCCCTCTTCTTTCCAGGAAATGTTCTGTCCCAGTTATTGGGATGCAGTGAGTCAGGGGCTTTATTGAGGCTATTTGCCATAAGGGTGGGGTATATGTGCTGTTTCTAGCCACAAGCATGAGTAACTCACAGTTTTTCCTTTGGCTTCTTATCTGTCAAGTTCACTTCTGGATGATGCAGAGCACTTTCCCTTTCTATATTTCTCCAACGCAGCTCCCTTGAATAGGTTTTTGCCCTTTCTCCATTCTTATCTGTGAGAGAGTTGGGTTCTGCCTAACTACTTTGATGCCATTTTCCTGGAAGTCCTTGTGATTGGTTTTATGGTGTCTTCTATTTCTTCTAGGTTCAGTGTAGATTATTTGTGTGTTTCTAGGAAGTTGTCCTTTTGGTCTACATTGTCGAGTTTGTTGGTATACTGTTGCTCATAGTATCCTCTTATGATCTCTTTTATTTAGGCAGAGTCTGTTTTGAGGCTCCCTTTCATTTCTCATTTTATTTATTAGCATCTTCTCTCTTTTTTTCTGTGTCAGTCTTGCTAAGGGTTTATAGGTTTTGTTGGTCTTCTCAAACAACCAACTTTTGCCTTTATTGATACTCTGTATTTTTTTTTCTCAATTTCATTTATTTCTGCTCTGATGATTACTGTTTCTTTAATTCCCCTCGGTTTTGAACTAGTTTGCTGTTCCTTTTCTTGTTCCTCCAAGTGTGCAATTAGGTATTCAATTTTCTTTTTAAATGTAAACTTTGAAGGCTATAAATTTTCCTCTCAGCACTGCCTTGTTGTATCCCATAGGTTGTATCCCATATGTTGTATTCTTGTTTTAATTAATTTTGAGTTATTTAATGATTTCTCTAGCAATTTCTTCTCTGACCCACTCATTCTTTAAGAGTGTGCTGTTTAATCTCCAGCAATTTGTGAATTTTCTCTCTTTTTCCATCTGTTATTGATTTCCACTTCAACACATTATGTTCAGAGAAATGTTTTGTATAATTTCATTCTTTTTAAAATTTATTGAGGCTAGTCTGTGACCCAACATACGTGTCTATCCTGGAGAAGCATCCATGATCACTTGAAAAGAATGTATATCACGCTCCTTTGGTGTGTAATGCTCTATAAATGTCTCTTAGGTCTAGATAATTTATCACACTATTCAAGTTTTCTATTTTCTTATATATCCTCTGTCTAAATTATCTATACAATGCTGAGAGTGGTGTACTGAAGTCTCCAACTATTATTGTACAGGCTTCTATTTTTCCCTTCAGCTTTGTCAGTGTGCGCCTCATGTATCTTGTGTTGTTAGGTGCACAAATATTTATTATAATTATTACTTTTTGGTGAATCACCATTTTTATTAATATATAATTAATTTCTTCATCTCTTTTACCAGTTTTGCATTTAACATCTTTTTGCCCAATATTAGTATTTTTATTCCAGATGATTTTTGGTTATTATTTGTGTGGAATTTTTTTTTCTAAGCTTTTACTTTTAACCTGATTGTGTCCTTATGTCTGAAGTGAGTCTCTTGTAGAAAACACATAGATGGCTCATATATTTTTATCTATTCTGTTAGTCTCTGTCATTTGATTTGAGAGTTCAATCCATTAACATTCAATGTTATTACAGTAAAGATATTACATAATTCATCCATTATATCCTTTAGATTTCTGTTGTCACATTTTTTTATTGTCTATCTTTTTACCCTGGAAGTTACTTTTATTAATAATCTTCATTTTTATACTCTATTCCTTTCAGCATCCCTTTAATATGTCTTATAAATCCAGAATTTTGTTAATATACTCTCTCAGGTTTTGTTTTCTGTGAAGACTTTTAAAAAAAACCTGTTTTTTGAAGGATGGCACTGTTGGACTAAGAATTCTTGGTTGGCAGTTTTTGTCTTTCAGTATTTTAAATATATCACATCACTTTCTTCTAACTTCCATGGTTCCTGATGAGTGATAGAAGGTTAGACTTATTGAACTTCCCTTATATGTGATGCACTGCTTTTCTCTTGCTATTTTCAGCATCCTCTCTTTTTCTCTGATATATGTCATATCCCTTAAACAGATCCTTTGTCCTTCCATTTTTTTAAGCAAGTTAAGCCCTGCCTACTCTGATGCCATCTTCCCGGAAGTCTCCAATGTCTTTTTTTTTTTTTTAATTATTATGGGTAAAAATCAAAATTCTCACAATACATACAAACATTTGCAAAATGATATATAAATATATATGCATATATGTGTATTTGCTTACAAAAATGTTATTTATATATATATATATATATATATATATATATACATATATTTTAAGAGGTGCTTAGATTACCCAAAATATTACACGGAACCCACTGGGATTCCCATGTTGCCCACCTCCCACACCTCCCACCACATCAGCACACACCACTCAGAACTGAGTGGGAGAGAGTGTGGTCTACAGTGTGAACTGTGGTCTATGGTTGGTGGCAAGGCTCCAGGATGTGTAAGTTCATTGAGGGTGGTGGGCCTCCAATGTCTTTTTAAAAATCTTTATCTCGGGAAGTGGAGCCTGGGACTTCATGTGTGCATGAGGCAAGCGGAGCTGGAGACAAGAGCAGAGGCCGAACTCGGGATCTGACAAGATGGCCGGGCTGCCCTGCAGGATCATCAGGGAAACCCAGCGTTTGCTGGCAGAACCAGTTCCCGGTATTAAAGCAGAAGCAGATGAGAGCAACGCCCGTTTTTTTCATGTGGTCATTTCTGGCCCCCAAGATTCCCCCTTTGAGGGAGGGACTTTTAAACTTGAACTATTCCTTCCAGAAGAATACCCAATGGCAGCCCCTAAAGTACGTTTCATGACCAAAATTTATCACCCTAATGTAGACAAGTTGGGAAGAATATGTTTAGATATTTTGAAAGATAAGTGGTCCCCAGCACTGCAGATCCGCACAGTTCTGCTATCGATCCAGGCTTTGTTAAGTGCTCCCAATCCAGACGATCCATTAGCAAATGATGTAGCAGAGCAGTGGAAGACCAACGAAGCCCAAGCCATAGAAACAGCTAGAGCATGGACTAGGCTATATGCCATGAATAATATTTAAATCGATCTGATCATCAAGTGTGCATCTCCTGTTCTGCCAAGACTTATTCCTTTTTGTTTGCATTTAATGGACACAGTCTTAGAAACATTAGAGAATAAAAGCCCAGACATCTTCAGTCCTTTGGTGATTAAATGCACATTAGCAATTCTATGTCTTGTCCAGATTCACTGTTGTAAAGCATGAGCAGAGGCTAGAAGTATCATCTGGATTGTTGTGAAACATTTAAAAGCAGTGGCTCCTCTCCTGCTTTTATTCATTTCCCCCATCCTGGTTTAAGTATAAAAGCACTGTGAATGAAGGTCGTTGTCAGGGTTAGCTGCAGGGGTGTGGGTGTTTTTTATTTTATTTTTATTTTTGAGGAGAGAGTTAGTTTTATTTTTAATTTTATGAGCCCCCCCCCTTATGGTAATCTAATTAAATGCATTGGTTAAAAGCAGCTAACCAGTTGTTCTTTAGAATATACCCTCTAGCCAAGTCTAACTTTAGAAGCTGTAGATGGACAAGTTTGATTGAACCAAAATGGGAACATTAAACAAACATCACAGCCATCACTAATAACATTGTGACTTTGCTGTCAAGTGTAGAATCCTCCCTTCAAAAAAAAGCTTGTGACTATTTTGTATGGCTTGTCTGGAAACTTCTGTAAATCTTATGTTTTAGCAAAATATTTTTTGTTATTCTACTTTGCTTTTGTACAGTTTATTTTACTGTGTTTATTTTCATTTTCCCAATGTGACAATCGTATTTAAAAATTAAACTCTGATGGAACATTCTGTTTTGGTCTTCACCATCTGACAAACTGATTGGCAAGAGGTGGACTTTCCCAGTTTCTTTTCACTGGTGCAAATTTGTGTTAAGCTATTTACTGAATGGAGTATTTATAAATTGGCCCTGAGCATGCATAATGAATCAGTATCTACATTTCTTTCCTTCTAGAAATTTTAAGTAAATGTACTTACATTATTATATGATTAGTTAAAAGATCATTGGTGTCTTGCCACAATGTTTGAAAATTACTGTACAGGAGTCACATCAAAGAAGCAGTTGTGATCGATGTGTAGGACTTTTCACATGTTGGCCACACTTGTGCCTGGCATTTGGATAATGACGTTTTTCTTAGTTCTTGGCTGAAAACTTCATTTGTGACCACTAGTGTGTGTTACTAAGAAACACCTATGTGATAATTATTTGGGGTTTGCTGAGGCATTTATTAGTCTTCCATAATTGGATAAGTGTCATTTGAAAAGGTTTCTTTGAACTTTGAGAACATCAAATCCTCAGTTAATGATTCTTGCTTTCATCCTTACAGTATTTGATATGGGAGCTCTTTTTATTCCTTAAATTGATATTCAGCGATTGTTTTCTTCATTCACAGTTTCTCCCTCCCCCCATAAAACCATACTTTCCTACCTCCCTCTGTGTCTGATTCCTTGTTCTTGTTATTTTTAAGTCATAAATGTAGTCAGTCATAAATATATAAAATGTTAACCTGCAGGTTGGAACCTTTGTCTCTTGCAGTTTAAGGTAATGGATATTGTAGCCCATTTGAATTTTCCCCACTCTTATTCTCGTAACTTCTGGAGTTTCTTCAGAATGTGGTGTATTTTAATGTGCTCCTATGTAAGATGAAGAATTATCTATTAAAATTACATTTTCAACATAAAAAAAAAAATCTTTATCTCTTTCTTCATTTCCTTGAATTGATTTTGGAGATTTTGTGGGCATCTTTGATTACTTGTACCAATTTCTGCATCTCCTTTGAATTTTAGATTGTTCCTTTGATTGGACCATATCTTTCCATTTCTTAGTATGTCCTTTAATTTTTTGCTGATTTCTAGGCATCTGTTTATCTTGATGAGTTTATTCAGTTGGTGAGTTTCTTTCTTGAAAATTTTTATTTTTATTTTATTTTTTTGATTCATGTTAAGGCTCTTCTTTGACCCCTGGTTCAGCTTCTTCTAACTCTCTTGAATTTCCCATCTTTAACTGGTAAGAACCACACCAAGTAACCAAAAAAGTGTCACAGTTTGTTATGGTGGTCTCACTCTATCTCATCCCTCTTCTCCTTCCTGGGTCTTGTACAATGGTCCCTTGGCCTTTGGAATCTGAGCATTGCTGACTATTTCCCCTCTGAGTCTGCCTGCATGTGCCTATGCCAGTATGTCCTCCCTTACAAGCCACCTGTGTAACTTCCCCCTGTGACCAGCAAGGTTCCCTTCACTGGCTGTGTTTCTTGCCCCACAAACTGCCACTTCTTCCTGTTCTTGTCAAAGTGCCCCCTCACCAGCAATTTGCACAGTTTAGCCTTGATTCTTCATCACTTTCCCTAAGCCCTGGAAGGCTGCCTGTCTTCTCTCTGCATCTGGAGTTCACTCATTGTGGAAAAAAATAGACTCTTCAACAAATTGAGCGGAAAAGTCATATCCAATTGCAAAAAATAGAAGAACATACCTACCACAAACCATTTACAAAAATTAATTCAAAATGGACCAAGTGTGTAAATATAAGTATTAAAACTTTAAAACTATAAACTCTTAAAAGAAAATGTGGGGAAACATCTCAGGACCTTGTTTTAGATAATGGTTTTGTAGACTTTACAAGAAAAGCATGAGGAACAAAAGAACAAATACCTAAATGAGACTTTCAGAATAAAATACAACTGCTCTAATAAAATGAAATTGTAAACATCCCAGTCAATGAACTCAGAGAAATATATGAAGAATCTAAGAGGTCCAGAGAGGACTAAATTAAGAATGTCAATATCTGGAAATAATAAGAAAAGAGAGAAAATGGATGGAAGAATATTGTAAATAAATATTAACATATTGGTAAGAAAAACATGTGCTTTCACTTAAATGAGATACAGAATATTAAAGAAAATAAAAATAAACCAGGTTATTAATCCTAATATTTCAGGCACAAAAGACATATTTAAAATTTTTTAAAGATAAGTTCTGAACTAAGAAACTATGAATTAAGTCAGATTTGCATTCAGTCCTTTAATGCCCACTTGTACTTCCTTAGTGCATTACATGACTGAATCTACTTTGAGGTTACCATAAGAACACTGATGGGAGGAATTAGCATAATAGATGAACAGAAGACATATTGTGTGGCAGTCTGAATTAGAAAAGGAGGATAGGAAGCCTTGGGAGGAAGATTGTTGGAAAAATGAACTTGATAGAATAGAAGAGGATATGTTAAAGAACTTAGGTTTTTCAAAAATAAATTAACATGTATGTAGAAACCATATAAAAATATTAGAATGATGTATACAATTACAATATATTATGAAGAGGTTTACTTATCACAGAAAAGTACATGGTTTAAAAATAGATATTGAAATATTGTAATTCATGCCACAGCAGAGATGAAAAATGAAATATTATACATCATTACTATTTGTTGTACAAAAGATTTCTGTTACAATAAAATCTTTCTTCATGTTAAAAATGTATCAAATATTTAGAAGGGAAAATACTTACTTTGAGAAATGTAACTACTCAAAGGAAATTCTCCTAGGTCAAATACAATAGAACTTGATATTTTGAGCTTAGGTCATTTGATAGGGAATAAGACAGATGGGCCTCTCATCAGTAAAGGCAGTATATTGCAGCATGATGAAGAAAATAAATATATGGGAATTGGAAAAGAATAGATGGCACTTGCATTAGTAGCAGACTAATTGTAAATGTGAAAGATAAAAAAGAATCTGTACAAATATTGTGAGATATTAATTAAATAAATTTGAAAGGCAATTGGATGATAAAAGCCAACAAAGAAATATCAAATGATTATAAACAGCCAGCAAAAAATATAAAATAGAATTTTAAATGAAACAATTAAAATAGCATGAAATACATACATCAGAGATATGTACTGGAACTACGTAAGAACTCATGGAGAAAATTATAAATTTCATTGAGAGTTATTAGAGAAGAATTAAATTAATGAAGATATTGACTACATTTATACCTTGGAAGATTCAGTACCATAAAGATGTAAAGGATATTAATTTAGAAATTGATACCACCGTAAAAAATCTCAGCATATCATTTTATTAGTATATGCCAAGTAGGCTCTAAAAATCCACATAAAAGAAAATAATCTAAACAATTCTGAGGAAGAACAAGTTGATTTTCATTAATACATATCAGGTCTTGTTATAAAATAATATTAAGAAGCTGATGTGGCTCACGCAGTTGAGTGCCTGTTTCCAACACGACAGGTCCTGGGTTCAGTTCCCGGTGCCTCCTGAAAAAACAAACAACAAGCAAAACAAACAAACAAACAAAAACAACTCAGGGAAGCCAATGAGGCTCAGTGATTCAGTACTGGCTTCCCACATATGAGGCCCCAGGTTCAATTCCCAGTCCCCATAATTCAAAAAAAATTTTTAATTAAATATTGTGCCATGGAGAGAGAAGTAGACTAGTAAACAATGCAACAGAATAGAGGGTACATGTAAGAAGACTCAACAAATTAAAGATGCAGATCTGTTAAGTGTAGGAATAGTATATTTTCATAAATGGTGCCAGAACAATTGTATAAAACTTTTTGAAAAATCATATCATATTCATATTTACCAACCTATACAAAATCAACTTTAAGTGGATTAATAACAAAATGTGAAACAATATTATAATATTTTGGAAGATATCTTCAGAACCTTAAGGTGAGAAGGAATTATATAGAAGAGGAGAAGAAAAAGGAGGAGGAGGGAAAGATATAAAAATACACAAATAGAAATTTTTTGTTAATTTGATTGCATTAAGATGACAATTTTTTAAAAAGATGCAACACAAGAGCACAGAAATCCACACCATAAATCATGTGAAATTATATTTCACTTATAAGGCCTAGAAAAGGATTTTGAAGAAGGACAAATAGCTCATTTAAACTTTATGTTTTGCAACATTCATACTGAAGGAAAATGAAACATATAACAGCAATAAGGTGATGTAAGAAGTTCAACAGATTGCAAGGAAAATCTGTGAACACAAATTGTTATTGAGTATGTGGGGCAAAAGGGACTTTTTATGTATTATTTCTGTGTGTATTCATTGGTATAGAAGCTTAGTGAATTCATTTAGCTATAGCAGTCATCACCATGTTAGGTTACAGCCACCAATAAGTATTAATTCTTGCTGCTGAGAGCAACAAACATTACTTTCTACTTATGACCCACGTCTCATGTGTGTTGGCTATGACTTTGACACATGCCATCCACATTCTTTGTCCAGGCTACTGGAGCAGCTTGTATACGGAGTTTTACCAGTTCTTGTATGAGCATGAAATGTTATTGTAAAGGTGTACACATGTGGCTTAGTCTGGAAATAATGAATTGGAACACAGTAATTCACACTTACAAGGGCATGTCAGAGAGGGGCATCTCAAAGGGTTATTGATACTTTGAAAAATGGTTCAAACTGGACTTTATTTATTAAATTTGGAAATATACATGTTATGACCCTGCATTTCCAGTCAGGAGAGTGGTGAGCTTCAGAGTGGAATAAAAGGTCATGAAAAAGGACCTTAACAGTATAAATCTCTAGGATTCTGAAGTGATTACAGAAGGATTATTTTCAAAATTATGTATTTAACTCTAGGTGTTATTTGGAATATAATATATTCTTAGTTTCTAATTAACAATGTAGAGTCCAAAACCCCATAAAATATAGATTAAATTTAGTATTAATCTTTGTCCAACAAAATCATCACATATGCATTAATATTTATTAATTTCTTTGAGGTTAATATAAAATAACTTGAATTTGTCCCAGATTTATGAAAAATATTAATTCTAATTTCATCAAGATTTGTTATCTCTAAGGAGCCCAACTCTTGGTTAAAACCCATGAGTGCTTTTCTTGGGCAAGACCATAGGGAATTACAAGAGACATGGATAAATGTAACCTCTGAAAGACCTCCCAACTTACATTGAAATCACTTTGCCATAAAAACTCATATGTATTTAATAGTTTCCCTTTTTGATCAAGGTCTTTTTCCAAATGCATGACTAGTTAGTTCTTGGTAATAATCCTTTGGTGCCAGGGAGGCTCATCCAAAAAAGTCATGTAACATGGGGATGGAAAGTGAGTTCATATGTTGCGTTTGGCTTGGGGAGATGCCACATTTGAGCAAAGAGGAGGCTTTCAGGAGGTAACTCTTAGGCGATACATAATACTAGGCTAAGTTTTAATCTCACAAGAACAAAGTTCCTAAGTACAACCATCAATATCAAGGGCCTGGCTTAATGGTCTGTCCTCCTTCTTTGAGCACTGCCTCTGTACTTGGGTGATTCTTCCTGCACTATTAGATAATGGAAAAGAACTTCCCAGGATGGGAATTTGATATTCTTTTCATTATTGTGTGGGTCTCTTTCCACTGAGACAATGCGCCATGAACACTTGAACATATTAATTTGCAATAGGGGCATGCCGTAGTTGTACCCCTCCTCACACACATACCCATCAACGACACCCCAGACCAGTGATACTCCCCTGCCACGGTTGTGTCTCTTCGGTGATCCAAAGCCTCCTCCAAAACAAAGACAAAAAATAAACAAATAAAAATAAGAATATGAAATAATTATAAATTAAATTTTTTTTTAATCATTGTATCTTTCCTCACCATAGGATTTGTTATCGTTTATGTTCAGTGACAATTTTTTCTGTATGTTCCCCCAGGATTTTTTTTTTTTTGCCTTACCTTCAAAGAAGCTTTAGTTTATAGCCACATAGAAAATATGGGAGATCCTCATATACCCAAAATTCTTCCCCCGCAACTCTCCCCTATTAATAATATTTTACATATGTTGGCACATTTTAAAAAGTTAAAGAAGCATTAAATTACATAAATGTTATGTCAAAAATAAAGGGGATTCCCATGTAGTCCACCGCCTATCCCTCCCATAGTTTCTCACATTAACATCATCTTACATTACTGTGGTACATTTGTTACAATTGATGAATACGTATTAAAGCATTGCTACTAACCATGAACTATCATTTACATTATAGTTTACACTTTGCCCCACACAGTTTTATAGGTTTTGACAAAATGCATAATAGTCTGTATCCTTCATTGCTATATAATGCAGGACAATACGAATGTCCCAAAAAAGCCCACATATTACACCTATTCTTCCCTCTCTCTCCCCTCAGAACCTCTGATGGCCATTAACTATATCAATGATACAAGTTCTTCCATTACTAGAATAATAATGTCTATAATAGAATAATTGAATAATAATAAGTCTACTTTTATCTATTGTTCATTCCCTTATCTTGAGGATTTAGAGATGGTAGTGCCCACTGTTCTGATTGAGAAGGTGCTTAGATCCCATGGGGCAGATGGATGGAAGAGTCTTGCTTGAGATTGTAGATGCTCTCTGATTTTTGGGATGGGTGTTGTCCATCATCATCCTTTTGTACATTGTCCTAGGTGAGTTCAATGAACTGAAGCATAGGTGTTGCAACTCTGATGGGATCCCAACCTCAACCAGCATATGAAAAGACTAAACATTTAAGTCTCTTTAACATATAATCAACAAGCATAGTGCTAATTATAGGTTCATATAAAAGGGACAGTACAGCCATGTATAGGGAAATTATAAATGAAGCTAACTCTGATACATTGGGGAGCATATATTCCAAAGTAAGGCTCACTGACAGGGTGCTGAATTCCTGAGATTTTCTACCCTGCTTATAGTGTCTAGATGTCTCTAGAGCTGTCAGCAGCACTGCAGTTTGAGGTACTGTTTACTGTGGTGGTCAACAGTCATTTACTGTGGTAGTCAATGAAATCCTGCTGGGACATGCATAAGTATGCTCTGGAATGACCTCTGGAATGACCTCTTGACTCACTTTGAAACTCTAATCCATAAAAA
>JAKSZT010041089.1:228207-248161 GCA_026826555.1 Tolypeutes matacus | reverse complement strand
ATCCATGTGCACTTGAGAAGAATGTATATTCCTCTGTATTTGGGTGTAGTTTGCTCTATATGTCTATTAGGTTCAGATCCTCTAATGTATTATTTAGGGTCTTTACTTATTGATTCTCTGTTGAGATGGTCTTTCTAATGGGGATAATGGTGTATTAAAGACCCCCACTATAATTGTAGATGCATCTATTTCTCCACTTAGTTTTTCCAGTGTTTGCCTCATGTATTTTGAAGGTGCCCTGGTTAGGTGGATAAATGCTTATGATTGTTCTTTCTTCTTGAAAGATTACCCCTTTTACTAATATATAGTGCCCATCTTTGTCTCTTACAATAGTTTTGCATTTAAATTCTATTTTCTCTGATATTGGTATAGCTACTCCCAATTTTTTTTGTTCGTTTGCTTGTAAAATGGTTTTCCAGCCATTCACTTTCAGTCTCCTTAAATCCCTGTGTCGAAGGTGGGTTTCTTGTAGACAGCATATAGATTGGTCATATTTCCTTATCCATTCTGCCAATCTGTGTCTCTTGACTGGTGAGTTTAATCCATTAGCATTCAGTGATATGACTCTCCAGAATTACTTATATCAGCCATAATTTCTTTGGGTTTATGTATGTCATGTGTTGTTTTTATTTCTCTTTTTGAGTTTTTAGTTGTTCTAACACTCTCCTCCAACTGTTTCTCTCCTGTTTTTTTTTTTTTTGTTTGTTTGTTTGTTTGTTTTTTCCTTCCAGCCTGCAGAACTCCTTTTAGCATTTCTTGAAGGGCAGGTTTTTTATTGGCATACTCTCTTAATTTTTGTTTATCTGTGAATATTTTGAACTCTCCATCAGTTTTGAATGCTAGCTTTGCTGGGTAGAGTTCTTGGCTGGAATTTTTTTTCTTTTAGTACCTTGACTATGTCATACCACTGTCTTCATGCCTCCATGGTTTCAGATAAGAAATCAGCACTTAATCTTATTGATCTTCCCTTGTATGTGATTCTTCTTTTTTCTCTTGCTGCCTTGAGTATTTCTCTTTGTCTTGAGCATTGGACATTTGACAAGTATATGTCTTGGAGTAGACCTACTGGGATTTTTACTGTTTTGGGTGTGCTGTGCTTCCTGGACATGTAGGTCCATTCCTTCAATAGGGTTGGGAAGTTTTCAGCCATTATTTCCTTCAACACTCCTACTGTCCTCTTTCTCTTCTCTTCTCCCTCTGGGATGCCTATAATGTGTAGGTTTGTGAATTTTGTGCTGTCATTCAAATCCCTAAGTCCCTGCTGGATTTTTTCTATATTTTTATCTATCTGTTCTACTATCTGTTTGATTTTAGATGTACTGTCTTCCACATCACTAATTCTTTCCTCTGCCTGTTCAAATCTACTATTATGTGCTTCTAGTGTCTTTTTGATTTCTTGGATTCATCACCATCATCATTCATCACCATTAAATCTGTTATCTTTTTATGTATGTTTACAATTTCTTCAGTATGTTCTCTCAATGTCTTCTTAATATCTTTAATCTCTTCCTTCACTTCATTAAATTGGTCCATGATATTTGTTTGGACAGCTTTGATTAGTTGTTCGGTGTTCTGCACCTCTTCCTGGTTTTTAGCTGCTCATTGGATGGGGCCATGTCTTCTTGTTTCTTACTATGTTTTGTAATTTTTTGTTGCTTTCTGGTCATTTTTTTTATCTCAATGGGTGTATTCAGTTGTTTAGCTTCTCTCTTTACTCTATGGTTTTATTTAATTGCTGTTTTTGTGTGTGTGCTGAGTTTTCTCTTTGACACATTGTTCTGCTTATTCTATTTCATGGCTGTTATCTATGTTCCTTTGGAGGAAAAAAATAGGGCCATAGAAATTGAAAGAGGTAAGAAAAGTAAAAGGATAATAGTAACAATAATAGTAATTGTTAGAAAAGGAACCATTTACGATGTTGGAAAATGAATATTTAGCTCATGTAAGCAGTGTAGAGTAATAGGAATAAAAAAGTAGGGTACTAACAATGAAATGGGAAACCAAATAGATAAATATATGTAGAATGGATTAAAAGGCCAGTTTGATGAGGAGAGAGAGAAAGAGAAAAGAAAAGTCAAAAAGAAAAAAGTTAATAAAGAAAGAAAACATGATAGACACGTTAACAATGAAAATCAGAAAAATTGAGGACTTAACAAAGAGGTGGAATGTAAGAACAACAGAGAGCATAAACTAGAATGATGAGGAAAGGAAAAAGGATAGTGTTGGTATACAAAATCCATATATAAAGAAAAGGGGAAATCAAGGAATAGGAAACACAGTAACCAAGAAGCAAGCCACCAGCACCTTGAGGAATTTATCTCTTCATCCAGCTCCCTCCAGATCAATGCCCTGAAGCCTCCTACTCTGTGGGTTCCCAAAACAGCTCTCTTGGGCAGTATCTTGCCCCCACTCAGCCGTTTTTTGTGAGAGAGATCTTCCTTTGATCCTTTGAAAGAAAAAAAAAATTAAGACCAGAGAAAAGGAAAGAGATAGGAAGACAAAAAGAATAATAGTAATGGTAATAGTAAAACATAGAAGAGCAACCATACAAGACCTAGGAAGTTGAAAAATTAATAGGAGTAAGAAGCACAGAGGAATAAGATTAAGAAAGTGGAATAGAAACAATAAAACAAGAAACAGAATAGAGAAAAAATATAGAGAATGAATTAAAATGCTGGAATGGTGAGAAGAGGGGAAAGAAAACAGAAAAGAGAGAAAAAAAAGTAAAAAAGAAAAAGTATAAAGAGAAAAAGGGAGAAAGGGAGAAATACAAACAAGAAAAATTGGAGATCAAATAAAAGAGGTGGAACAAAAGAACAGCAACAAAAAAAGCAAAAGATATAAAGATGAAGGACTGAAAAGAAATAGTGTACTCAGGACAACCTCCAAATCCCAAAGAAGCCCCTGTATTTCAACTGCTCATCCCCTCCCTGCCCCAAAAGTGTCAAGTGGCCACTGGCTCCACCTCATTGTTATAATTTCTTCCATTGCTAGAATCACCATATGTGTACAACAGAATACCATCTTGTGGGAGATGTTTGTGTGGGATGTGGTGGGAGGTGTGGGAGGTGGGCAACATGGGAATCCCAGTAGGTTCAGTTTAATATTTTGGGTAATCTAAGCACCTCTTAAAATATATTTATATATATATATAAATAACATTTTTGTAAGCAAATGCACATATATGCATATATATTTATATATCATTTTACAAATGTTGGTATGTATTGTGAAAATTTTGATGTTTACCCACAATAAAAAATAAATTAAAAAAAAAAAAGAAATAGCATAGATAGATAGAGTAGATCAGTAAGCAAGATAATAAAAGAAAAAAAAAAGAAACAAGCAGCAAAAGAAAGGGAGGGGATACAAAACAAGCAAGAAACAAGACAGCAGCAACTTGTATTTTAAAGAAAAAGAGACAAAAGGAAAAAAATAATAAACATGGAAAAACAGCCTTCTTTCTTAGACCCCTAAGGATCTTCTCCGGCTGCTGGTGTTCCTCAATCACTCACCCTGCATCCTGCCCTCTGTAGGTTTTGAAATGGGTTTTAGTGAGTAAAGTAAATAAAAGAAAATACCTTTTTTCAAAAAAAAAAAAAAATAAGAGATCCAAGAAAAGCGAAAACAAAGAAAATGTCTATAAGTTCCCTGTCACAAAGTTTCAGCTGGATACCTGATAACCTGATGGATCTCTTCTCAAGGAATAGCCAGAAATCGAACCAGGGACCTCACATATGCTAGGCAGGAATTCTTCAACTGAGTTATTTTCAGTCCTTGGGTTGATATGTCTTTCAGAAGACTATCCGACCCTTTTCCTTTGGGCAGGTTAGATTCCCTGCAGTCAGCTGGAGTAGTGCTGATTGCTGCCTGTCTTTGCCTCCTCACTGATGCAATTCATTTCTTTACCTAGGTGGCTGGGCATGACCACCAGCCTGAGATAAATACCCTCCCCTCTCCTTGTCGAGTCAGGGTCCCTTCCAATATTCAAAGGGTACCCAGCTGGCTAAACTCACCACAATAAATGGCTCTCCACTCACCCAAACCCTCTTCCTCGCAGGGAATCTGTCCTTTGGAGCAGGGACCTGGCTCTCCACCTAGTCTGTCTGCCCTGAGGGCAGCTTCCAGCCACTGAGGTAAGCAACCCCTGTTTATTCCTGCTTCCCTATCTGGTCAGTACCCTCCTGTATGACTCAGAGTATTTTCCATGGAGGTAGATATCTGCTCTACTCTCAGTTCGATACAATTCCCCAGGAGTTTTACCCTAGCTTAATATCCCAGGGGTCTGGGAGGGGAGCCCTTCCTGGCAGCCAGGAGGTTTAATAACTCATGATTACTTGTTTTGGCTTCTTCATGTCTCTGACCCTCACTCTTCTGGGAGTTGGTAAGTGGTGTCCTGGTTTGCTGTGCCTTAAAACAAGTCCCTACGGCAGCCTCTGGCTTTTTCTTTGTTGTTTTAGTGAGAGCTAAGAATTATATGTCTAACCCATCAGCCATGTTTCCAAAATGCTCTTCCTTGTGTTCTTCATGAATGGATTAAGATTAAACATTTTAGGTAAAAATATCATATAGGTGATGTTATATACTTGCCATTATATCATGTCAAGTGGCATGTGATGATCATTTGTTCCATTATTGTTGATGCCCAGTTTGATGTTTTAGTTAAGGTGCTGTGCATCAGATCTCTCGATTATAAAAGTGCATTTTTAAAATTAAAAAGTATTTAAAAGTAAACTGTGGAGAATTCAACCAATACTGGCTGAATATTTTCTTCCCCAGCAACTTTGTACACAATGGTTTGAGAATCCATTGATACTACTTGCCTACTATCAATTATTATATTGGCAGTTTTAAAAGGGTGATTTTCTAACTTTATCATTACTTTTATATTTAGTAGCTAGAATTCTTCTATAGAGAAAAATTTCTCATCCCTCTTATTTGGGTATTAGTATGCTTCCATAGATCCATTTTTATCCATTGTGTCATTATCTATATTAATTATTATCATGGTGACACTCAGTGCCAATGGTAGTGCCAGGAAAGTCAGCTACTATCTCTTTCAAAATGTCCTGTTTGTCTTTGAAAACTTTCTTGATTTATGCAACAAGATGTTCCAGGTTCAACTTACACTTTCTTTATCGCTGCCATAGAACCGTCAACTTCTCCAAGGAGTCTTGGTTACTTTTAGTGGAGAATAATGTTTGGAAACCGAGATCTCAGTGCTCAGTGTGCTCATTGTGATGGAAACGTCATTGATTCTACTGCCTTTTAATAGTCAGAAAAGAAAATATATTTCAATAATCAATTTATCCTACAAAAAATCCTAATACCACAGGCTTCATGATTATAACCAATTCCATATTTACCTCTTGTTTCTCCCACAGTGAGAGCCATAGTTCCTAACATACATGTATATACTCAATGTTCTATCCTATAGTACTCCAAAAAATCAGACAATGTACAAATACCACTCAACAAACAAACTTACTCTGTAAATTTTGTAAGTTTTCAATTCTTATTTCTCTCACAATACATTCACTGTGGGTGAAGAGTCTGAAAGCTGCTTAACTAAATTACTCTTTTCTGGGTAGTTATTTTAAATGTGTTTAAGTTCATTTTTATCTATTTGTATTCAATTGAGTGTCTGACTTGTCATCCTTTCTAATTCAATCATATTTTGAATATGTAAAACATTCACACTGTTCAAAATCAAAGCTTTATAAAAAGTATTTTCTGAGAAGTCTTACCTATATCCATATCCTTTCCACTTACTCCTATACACCTTTCATAAATAACAGTATTCTCCCAATTCTTCCCTTCCATTCTTTGGGCCATTGTTGTCATACATTTTACTTTTACATATGTAAAATATGCTATAGATACAAAATACATTGTTATTATGCTGTTTTTGCTGTAGGCAGTTTATTATCTTTCAGAGCAATTAATAATAAGAAAAAATACATTTATATTTATGTCATCTTTTTTCTTTTATATTGGTAGATTTTTTACAATACTTCTAGCATTTAAAGAGAGCTTTAGCCATATGTCACCAAGACAACTGATTAAATAATAGAAAATCTAGACAGACAATTGGATTGTGTAATCTACACACACTTGAATGAATAATATTTTAACTGGGCTTGTGCAATGGTATTATGGATATTAAAAGCAGTTCTTGGCCTGCTACCTCCTGTATAGCAAATGTGCCTTTGCACATGGCAAAACTTTCTCACCTTTTCCATTAATAATGTCTCCATTGTTCAGGCTCAGGATTTGCTGGTATACTGGAAAGTTATTGCTCTTCTGTGATGAGAATCCAGTCTCTTCCCCACAGTAAGAAACAAAGAATTTCCATCCCTTTATTTGCCCTCTTCATATTGGTCAATCATATTGGATCTCAGCTACACTTAACAGAAAGCTCAATCCACGTGACTTTATGCCAAGAGGGAATTTATGGGCTCTTATGAATGGGAAGATCAGAGTGGTAGAGCTCACTTTGGGTATAGTTTTATGTTACAAAGACACTACCACTACTTACTTGTTTTCTTTTCTGCTTGATAGCTTTGCTCTTAAACAGCTCTTCTCTTGTGTTTCTATGATGACTACATTAAATCCAGAATTTATCTTGCCTCAACTAGAAGTTCAGTGGGAATGAATGAGAGCACCTTTCCTAGGATTTCCAACAAGATCTTATTACATCAGTGGTCCTGAATAAGTCAAGGGCCCACTTCTGATCCAATCACTGTTGCCTGCAATATGCAAATGGTGGTTGGCTAAGGCCAAGGCCATATGACCCCCTCTTTATATATATATTATTTATTTTTAAAAGATACTTAGATTACATAAAATATTACATAAAAAAAATATAAGGGTTTCCCATTTGCCCCACTTCCCACACCTCCCACTTTTCCCCACATTAACAACTTCTTTCATTAGTGTGGTACATTCACTGCAATTGATGAATACATTTTTGGAGCATTGCCTCTAAGCATGGACTATAGTTTACATTGTAGTTTACACTCTCTCCCACTCAATTCAGTAGGTTATGGCAGGATATATAATGGCTTGTAGCTGTCATTGCAATATCATTCTGGCCATATGATCCCCTCTTGAGGAAGGAATGGAGTCAACTCCACTGGAAACACTTTGAAAAGAACTAGGTTGTACTGGGTAATGAAGAGAACAGGGATACAATTAACTGGAGATGGAAGAGTGGATACCAGGCATCCAAATCAAAGTACATCATCTACCTTGGCAAACTAGAAAAAGTTGTAGCCATTTGCATTGATTTTGGATGAACAATTTAAAAATAATTGTAATAATTTAATTTTTTTCTTATTTTTCTACAGTTCATATTTATATGATTATATTATCAGAGATTTGGGGTTTATTCAGTACTTAATTTAGTTTGGATTTATATTTACCACCTCTTGTCATGATTTCTACTAATGATATCACAATTAATTAAGCTACCATAGAGAAGATTTTCACACTACATACAAACTGAAGACTATAACTACATGTGAAATGTAAAGAGCAGGATCAAGAAGAGAGAGGGGAAAAAGTTCTGATCTTATGTAAATGATCCCTGTATATGGCTGAAAATAAAAAATAAATTTTAAAAGTGATTTGTGATTTATTGATCCCATTGTTTTTTAATTAAATATGCATATACATGTATACACATATACATATACATTTCTTCATTTTACCCCTAATGTATGCACTTGAGTGTTAATAAAGATAATTTCTAAATATTGAATTGCCACAAACATCATTTACACACTTAGTATTTTGAATCCAAAGTAATAAAATTAAATATACAATGACTCTATATTTATGTAATTGTATTAGAAATATTATAGGATTGGTAAAATTAAAAATACATTTGACAGTCCATGTAATCCATAAGAAATAACTACTGTATAAATATGGTATGTACAAAGACTAAGGATATAATCTAAAAATCAATTAGAATTCTGCTGGAAGTGGTGAGGAAAAATAAACTATATAAAAAGGCTTCTTATATTCAATATCACTGGCATAGTTGTAAGTTACAGAAATGATAGAACACAACAGAATGAAGCTGAAGAAATCACATCTGACAAAGGAAGTCCTTAGTAGGGGTCATTAATGTTAAATAAATATTCAACATTCACTTTCCACTTATATTGATATGCTGACAGGCTGAATCCCAAAGGCCCAGAGACCAAACTCACAGAAGTGTGGTATTGAATTAACAAAATATGTAGAGGTCAGTAAAGTATTTCAGTTCTCAGATCCTGGGGTCAGATGAAAAGAGGGTAATATGCAGAGAGTTCTTCAAGTATTGTTTCTTTTCCTTCCCCATCTCAAGGATAAAAAAGTGAAAATCACATTGCATCTTCAATAAGCCAATGGATTATGCTCACTTTACAACAACTTTTTGAACTCCTAAAAGGAAGTGCCAGTGCCACTACCAAATGTGTTTTAATGTTAGAGGTCACAGTACACTGTCTTCTCCACCAAGAACTTAGGATCTCCCCAGTTCTCTGGATAATTGTCATTAAGGAGATATCAAGTTGACCAAAAGGAGAGAAAAGGAAAAGATAGTGTTAGCTCTTGGAGGAAGTCTTCTCTAAATAACAAGGATTCCATCCCAGTTTGGAGGGGTCAGGTGGAAAGAGTGTGAAATTTGGAATTAGGCAGACCTGAATATGAATCTTTACACCCAGCAATTGCTGACCGTAGAATTTGTCAACTTGCTGAACTTCTTTGAGCTTGAGTGTGATCAACCATAAAGGGGTAATCATCACAACTTCACAGGTTTGCTTGGAGCAAACACTCATCTAAACTTTGGGGAGAATTCTTATTTGACCTGAAATTGTGTGGACAAAAAAATCTACATTTGTGTTATTTGAGTGGGTAGTGATGCCATTAACTACTCTTTTAGTACACCTTTGTCAAGCAGTGCAATAAATTGGCATACTAAATCTTGTTTATCTTTAATTTTGTGATATTTGAAAATGCATTATATATATATAGATAGATATAGATATATAGATATATATATACACACACACACAGTAGTTCACCATCCATTCCTTTATTTCCAGTGCAGAAAAAGACCATCCTCTTACTTTCACTATGCTTTCAAAATCTTGATGTACCTCCATGTTTCTGAGTATCAGTGTAGCAGTTTGGCAGTTTGATATAGTTATGAATTCCAAAAATAGATACTGGATTATGCTTGTAAACTGGTCTGTTCATCTGAGCATGATTAAGTTATGATTAGAGTGTTGACTGGACCACATCAGTAGGGCATTGAACCCCGCCCCTTGGTGGGTGGGGAATAAAAGATAAAGACATGGATGGCAAAGGACAGAGTTGGAGCTTTGAGTTGGAGTTCTGATGTTGGAGTCTTGAGCTGGAGCCCCAGGAAGTAAGCATACAGAGGAGCTTGGTTGTGAGGAAGGAGAGAAGGCCCCAGGAAAAGAGATGAGCCATTCACTTGACAGTCTGCAGCTGGCCTTGTGGAGTGAAGTAAGCCTGAACCCAGAGAGAAGCAAGCCCCTGGAAGAGAGGAGCCTAGGAAGTCTGAACCTGGCAGACATCGGTAGCCTTTTTGCTCCAACATGTGGCAACACACTTTGGCGAAGGAAGAAACTTATGATTTATGGCCTGGTAACTCTATAAGCTTCTACTTCAAATAAATACCCTTTATGAAAACTGACTGATTTCTGGTATTTTGCATCAACACCCCTTTGGCTGACTAATACAATCAGTTAAGGATTTGGAGCAGAGGACTGCCAGGAAGCATCTTATTTTACCTCAGCACCCAAGAGATTATTTTCACTTTGTCTAAATTATCTTATCCAATAAGTAGAAGAGGGAAAGAAATTTTTCTATTTAATCGCTTCTTTGATTTGTGTCAGCTGCTTTCCTTTTGCTGCTGCCAAGCATAGTTAGAAGAGTTGGAAGGTGAGAGATAGCAGCACATTAACTTCTGTGTGGCTTACAGATGCAAAGCAAAGCATCTTTATTGATATTCTTTTTAAAGTGTTCACTGAGGTGCAATTCACATTTGTGGAATGGAATGGAAAGCAGAAATCCCTTTGAAAATAAGAGATAAAAGTCAAGGTCAGTCTCCCACAAACCACCCTTTCCTCTTCTCTCGTCTTTTTGAAAATAGTAAATTATTTATCTGGATTTGTTCACTGTGTGCTGATGGTATCTCACCTTATCATTGTCTAAAAGGACACTTCAAAAGCATATTTTAAAAACAACAATTTACATTCTCTTGTCCCCTAAGCTAATTTGAGCCCCCAATAGTCTCATTGGGAAAAAATGTGTAAGTTGCAATTAAAAAAAAAATAAATAAAAGCTAAACAGTTTTATAGCTAGCATTCAAAGTTGTTATAGTGGATACATTTTATCTTAGGCTGGCCCACTCTGCCTTCTCTGAGTTACAATTTTAGAAAACATTGAGGACATTTAGAACAAGAGGAGGATGATTATGTTATTCCTCTTTGGATGGCAATGTGTTCTTGAACAATATGTTAAATATCTTACTGCCTAAGACAGAGGTACTCAACCTTTAACTCTACCCCAGAGTTTCTGATTCAGATCTAGGGTGGGGCCTGAGAATTTGCATTTCTAAAAAGTTCCCAGATGATTGTGATGCTGATGCTGCTTACCTGGTGAGGACACTGAAAATCACTGGCCTAAGCCACCCCCCCCCCACACACACAAAGATAAATTTATTAGTCATCAGCACTAGTTTCTTAAACTGCATGTGCCACTTTTACACTTGGGTCAGCTGGCTGAACGGGTCAGCTTGATTTTCACCAGGAGGTCTCGTGATTCGAACCCTGGACCTCCTATATTGTAGATGAGAGCCCAATTACTTGGGCCACCTCTGCTTCCCAATCGCCAAACCTTATTTAATACTTCTCTGTGTCAGGTGCAAGGGATTCCAAAAATAATTGAACTATAAACATGCAGGATAAAATAAAACAGAGCAAAATCTACATCATATCTGTAATAAAATTAGTCAGCCAGAAGGATATTTTGAAACTATGAAACTATGAGTATGCTACAAGATGTAAGTTTATGTTTTCTGTCAGCAGACACTTCAGATACAAACGACATCAGTTATGGAAAAGTAAATTATGTTTTCCTGTACACCTAAGTTTCATGGCCTAAAACATTACAACTGTTTCATTCATTTTGAAGGGGATGCATTTGCTCATGCCTTTCTACCAACAGTAGTGCAATGATTTTCAATCTCTGTGCCAAATTCAATTAGTGTGTACAGCATATGTTTGCTAAGCCAAATCTTGATCAGAATGCATGTTTTGTTATTATTATTATTATTCAACTATTTATTGTTAGAGGAATATGTACCTGAGGCAGTAGAGAACAGAGTATATTTTTCTTTGAAGAATAGATAAGAGGCAAAGGTCACTTCAAGTCAGGGTCAAAAAAAAAAAAAAAACACAAAAAATGGTCCTGTTTACTGCAACATGGGAGGGCTTTGTTTCATTATTATCCAAGTAAACACTTGACCTCTAAAGAGAAACGTCCTGAAGAAAAACAAGGAAAATGGAATGATTTCTGTGGATTTCAAAAAATAAAATAAAGGATTAATAGAATTTACACAATTACAGTTTAATGTTTTGGGTCTTTTAATCCCTTCTAGCTCCCCCCAAAATCTAGTACTATTTAAAGTGCCCTAAGAGCATAGAGAGAGAACTACAGAGCTAACAGTAGAACTGTATGAACTTATTAAGACAAACAAACAAAACAGGATAAAGCAACTATCCCTCAAAGTGGGTATTTCTTGTGAAAATTCAAGATGCTTGGACTTCAATCTCAAAACAAACAAACAAAAAATGCCTAGGAATCTACTTTTATAAATGATCAAAAGGACCAATTTGGAAAACCCAGGAATACAGCATCATATTTAACTTTCTATCTCCAATGCATAGTCCAGTGCCTGACACAGAGAAGTATTAAATAAGGTTTGGCGATTGGGAAGCAGAGGTGGCCCAAGTAATTGGGCTCTCATCTACAATATAGGAGGTCCAGGGTTCGAATCACGAGACCTCCTGGCGAAAATCAAGCTGACCCGTTCAGCCAGCTGACCCAAGTGTAAAGGTGGCACATGCAGAGTGCTGGCCCAAGCAGGAGAGCTGGCCCAGGCGGAGTGCTGGCCTGTGCAGAAGTATTGGCCCATGCAGGCGTGCTGGCCTGCACAGAGAGCTGGTGCTCCATGATGATGCAACAAAAAGAGACACAGAAGAGAGATAATAAGAGACACAGCAAATCAGGGAGCTGAGGTGGTGCAAGAGATTGAGCAGCCTCTCTCCACTCTGGAAGGTACCAGGATCAGTTCCCAGTTCTGCTTAAAGAGAAGACAAGCAGACACAGAAGAATACACAGAGAGCAGACAGTGAGTGCAAAACAATAGGGTAGGGGAGGAAGGGGCAGGAATAAATAAATAAATCTTTAAAAAAATAATGTTTCATGAATGAAAGAGTTTGGATGACTTTAAAATATTATTTTCCATAAACAACAGGTCATTTCCTTCTGTGTCTATACTCAGTGCTGATTCTCCTAAGCCCCAACTCCCAACAAATATGGTTTAGCAGTCTCAAGTTGTATTTCAGTCACATATCCCATTTCCAAATGAGGCTTGCTCCTCTAAATGCTATTCATACAATGGTTGCCCTCAAACTTATCTGTCACAAGAATTGTTGAAGTGCTAGAGAAGAGTTCCATTATCTGTTGTGAAGTTTGCTTTAGGGAAATAAAGTAATGCATATATTTGCTTAATTTAGGATTAGGACATTCAGCCCAGTCTTTTTAATGCCTGTCAACAAGGATGCACCTAAAATCAAATTAAGTTAAAGCAGATTTCTCCTGATTCCTAGTGTCAGCTGGGAGGCATTAGAAAGCCATTCTGACAATTGAAAAAGTGTCTTTCTGTGAGGGTGATGAATGTAGGACCAAATACTGTGTTCAGACACCAATGTATTTGGTTCATATTTTGCTACCTCCTGGAAATAACACTCTCCAGAAAATTTTCAATGAAGATGTTTAGGAAGAAATTCTGAAACTTATGTAAAATATGTATCTCAGAAACATCAGCACACTTAAAAGTACAGAGGCCAGTAAATCCACTGTCACCACCTCATATCAACTGAAGTTATGAGGACCCCCAAATACCCTGGAGGGGGCAATTACTGGGCAGATGTCTGTTGGCCGGTGAAGAGACAATTACTTGGGCAGGTGTCTGTTGGCCTGTGAAGAGAATGTAACAGGACTTTGAAGAAGACACAGGTCCCATTCCTATGTAAAAAACATGGTAGCTGCCAGTTCTCACTGGTGTAGCTGATTTGAAGACTCTAGATGTAAATGACTCTTCTCTACAATTCTTAATTTCTGCCCTTGTACCAAACAGACAAACTGCTTTACACATTTCCCTCATTCACGAGTGATGATGAGAAGCGCCTGGAAAGCATGCTTTGAGCCACAGCCTTTCAGCACTGGCTTTCAATAATCTGTCACTCCTGACTCTACCACTCATTCTTTCCCTTCACCTCTGCCTGAAATATCCAGCTCGAAGCCTTTTCTATTCCTCCCACATATCCCTCCATCACTTTAATGGCTTTCCTTTCAGCATCCTGACTCCTCTTGCTCTGACAAATAGACTAGTAAAAGACAGGAGCTCATGGCTTTAGGAAGTCCTTTCACTTAAGCAGCCGAGGAGAATGTAGCCCAGTCAAATTTTTTTCCAAAGTATTCAATAGGTGCTGAGACTATTTCTGTTATTTCTTCCATTTCTCACCCATCTCTCATGCAAACAGCCAGCTTTGACAGTATATTCCATTCTGCTGTCAACCAGACACATGTGGTAGTTAGGTCAAAGCATATTAACAAGAATGATTTGATCTCAATGAGAAGGAAATAAATTGGTAATAAAATTCTGGGTGATTTGCTTGATTCTAGCCTAAGGAGATAGAGCCATTTATTTTAAAGCATAGCAATTATTTTAAGGGTGCCTTCTACCATTAAGAACTTTACTTTCTCTTTTATTTAAGATATTCTTTAATTTTCTTAATGCTTTGGTTGCCTTTTGCCTCAGCACACACGAGTAAGTTTTGTGATTACCTTGCAGAAGACTAGCAGAACCCACCTGAATTGCTTCACAACATATTTTTAAAGTTTCTCTAACAAATTTCCCATTTGATTCTCCCGGGCATTGCTGGGTAAGTCTTGGTAACTAAAGAAAAAATCACATACTCTGCAAAAATCATTGTAATAGCACCTACTAGATATTTAAGGGTAAGGAAATGATTCTTTATTGTTGGATCTATATTATCATCACAGAATAAGAAATGCATCTTATATAGTTTATAGACTTGAGTGAGTTATCAGTTTTTATAGATTTAGGAATTAAATCTCTGTGGTTTAATGCAAAGTAGGTTAGGAAAACAGAAAAATGGAAAGTAATGCTCAGTAAATGACTGTGGTAGACAAAAGGAGATATAGAAATCTTGGGTTGGTTTGCTCATTCTTCACCATTATTATCTGTATTAGTCAGCCAAAAGGGGTACTGATGCAAAGTACCAGAATTCTGTTAGCTTTCATAAAAGAAATTTATTTGGGGTAGAACCTTACAGTCACAAGGATCTAAAGAGTTTAACTGAAGGTACCATAAGAGGTACATTCTCACCCAAGTCACTGGCCATGTGTTGAAGCAAGATGGCGGGTGATGTCTGCAAGGGTTCAGCCTTTCTTCTTCCCCTTAATGTTCCATGGTCCCAGCTTCTTCTGATCTCAGCTGTAGGCTGGCATAAGGCTCATCTCTCTTCCTGGGACTTCTGCCATGTCTAAAGAGCTGTCTCTCTTCCTCTGCAATGTCTTTTTCCATGTGAATGTTTACCTGCCAAGGGGATGGGAACTCAATGCCCTACTGATGTGTCTGAATCTAATCTTAACATAATTTAAGCAGACATCTCAGCTGAATGTGGGCATGATAATTGTAGCAGTTTGGCAGTTTGATATACTTATGAATTACAAAAAATAGATATTGGATTATGCTTGTAAACTGGTCTATTAATCTGGGCACGATTAAGTTATGATTAGGGCATTGACTGGGCCAAATCAGTAGGGCACTGAGCCCCACCCCTTGGTGGGTGGGGAATCAAATGTAAAAGGCATGGCAAAGGACGTGTTGGAGTAATTTTGATGTTGGAGTCTTGATGCTGGGGCCCAGGGAGGTGAGCAAATGGAGGAGCTTGGTCATGAGGAAGGAGAGAAGGCCCCAGGATAGAGACAAGCCATTCACCTGATACAGCTGAACTTATAGAGGAAACAAGAGCTGAGCCCAGGGAGAAACAGAGCCCCAGGAAGAGAGGAACCCAAGAGGCCTGAACGCTGGCAAACATCGGCAGCTATCTTGCTCTAACACATGGCAATGGACTTTCGTGAGGGAGGAAACTTACATTTTATGGCCTGGTAACTCTGGACTTTTACCCCAAATAAATACCCTTTATAAAAACCAACCGATTTCTGGTATGTTGTATCAGCACCCTTTGGCTGACTAATACAATAATCAAAGGATTATCACGCCCAGTGGAAAAGGCCAGTTTACAAACATAGTATCTCCTTTTGAAATTCATAAATAATATCACACTGACACAATATCTGTCACATTTTACTTAACTAGAGACTAGAGTATGCAAGGTTGTATTAATTGTTTTTACTCTATTGCACAAATAAATCATGTTAGAAATATGTATGTTGGGGAAGCAGTTTGAAAGGTTTGGGGTTTTGAGAGTTAAGAGTTTGGGAGAGCTTTTCATTTTTCTTTGTTTTAACAAAATCACATTTTTTAAAAAGCCGTGGACCATATCATTGTGGAATCCACAGTTACTTTTTCACATTTTCCTCCTGGCCTCCTCAAAGCAGACTTATTGGATGACTCTTCATGTAGTTTTTTTTTTTAAGTTTATTTTAGAGAAATTTTAGATGACAGAAAAGTTACATCAAAAGTATAGGGGCAGGAAGCAGATGTGGCTCAAGCAACTGGGCTTTCATCTACCATATAGGAGGTCCAGGGTTCAATTCCCAGGGCCTCCTGGTGAAGGCAAGCTGGCCTGTGCAGCAAGCTAGCCCATGTGGAGAGCTGGCCTATGCAGACTGCTGGCTCACGTGGAGTGCTGATGCAGCAAGATAACGCAACATAAAGAGACACAGAGGAAAGACAATAAGGGACACAGCAGACCAGGGAGCTGAGGTGGCACAAGAGATTGAGCACCTCTCTTCCATTCCAGAAGTTCCCAGAATTGGTTCCCGGTGCTGCCTAAAGAGAAGACAAGTAGACACAGAACACATAGCGAATGGACACAGACAGCAGACAATGGGAGGGGGTGGGGATAAATAAGTAAATAAATCTTACAAAAAAAAAAGTATAGGGGCACTGTTTACTGTGGCAGTCGTTGAGATCCTGCTGAGACTTGCATAAGCATAACCTCTGGAGTGAACTCCTGACTCACTTTGAAATCTCTAAGCCATAAAAGCTCATTTGTCCTTGCCATTTTCCCCTTTAGGTCAAGGTCTTTTTCCAGATGCATTTCTAGTTGGTACTTGGTAATAATCCCTCAGTGCCAGGATTCATGTCCCACGCCAGGGGGAAGGTAGTGCATTTATATACTGAGTTTGGTTTAGAGAGAGGCCACATTTGAGCAAAAAGGAGGCTTTCAGGAGGTAACTCTTAGGCAGTATATAATACTAGGCTAAGTTCCAATTTCATAAGAAAAGGTCCATAAGTACAATCATCAATGTCAAGGGCCTGGCATAATGGTCTGTCTTCCTTCACTAGACATTGCCCTTGCACTTGGCGGATTCTTGCTGTCCTATTAGAGAATGTAGCAGAACTCCCCAGAATGGGAATTCAATATTCTTTTGGTTAATGTGTGGATCTCCACCCACTGAGACAATGCTCCATAAACACTTGAACATACTCACATGACTTAGAGGCATGCCCCAGATGAACTCCTTCCCATGCATCCCCACATCACTGACATCTCACACAAGTGAACCTCCCCTGCCACTGTCATGACCCTTCTGTGATCCAAAATGTCTCCAAAAATGAAGCCAAGAAAATAACCAAATAAAATTCATAAGAAAATGAAATAATAATTTAAAAAATAACCAATAAAATACAAAAAAAATTTAAAACAATTTGAAATAATTAAAAAAAAATATTTAGATATTGTGTCATTCATCACTATAAGATCTGTTGTCTTGTATGTACAGTGACATTTGGTTCTAGAGATATCCAGAAACTATAAGCAGGGCAGACCGCTCAGGAATTTGGCACTCCATCAGTGGGCCTTAATTTGGAACTTAGGCTCCTCATTGTAACAGAGTTGGACTCATTTATAGGTTCTCTGCACATAGCTCTTCTGCCCCTTTAATTTGAACTTATAATTAGCACTACGCTTGATAAATATGTGTCCCAGAGACTTAAGACTTTGGTCCATCCATGTGCCAGTTGAGTCCTGAATTTCAGCATTGTTGTAGCACCTACTCTCCAGTTCATTCGACTCACCCAGGACAACTAACAAGGAGATGATGATGGGCAATGCCCATCTCAAAAAACAGAGAGTGTCTGCAACTACAAGCAAGATAGCCCCATCCATCTGTCCATGGGCTCTAAGCTCCCTCTCAATTAGAAGCAGAGGGCATCACCATCCCAAATCCTCAACATTGGGGAATGAACAATGGACTAAAGTAGACTTATTATTATTCTACTATGGACTTATTATTATTCTAGCAATGGAAGAACTCTTATCACTGATGTAAAGGCAATGGTCACCAGAGGTTCTGAGGGATGGGAGACGGAAGAATAGATGTAATATGGGGGCATTTTTGGGACATTGGAGTTGTCCTGCATGACAATGCAGTGACAGATACCGGCCATTGTATATTTTGTCAAAACTTACAAAATTGTGTGGGACAGAGTGTAAAGTATAATGTAAACTGTAGTCCATGGTTAGTAGCAATGCTTCAATATGGGTCCATCAGTTGTAACAAATGTACCACACTAATGAAAGAATTTTTTAATATGAGAATGTGGAAGGGGGAGGGAGTGGGCATATGGGAATTCCTTATATTTTTTTATGTAACATTTATGTAATCTAAAACTTCTTTAAAAATAAAAATAATAATAATTAAAAAAAGATAAAAGGAAAAAAATATAGGGTATTCCCATATAACCCCCCCAACACACACACACATTTTCCCACTATTAATAATATCTTACATGAATATGCTACATTTGTTAAAACTGATTAATCAATATTGAAGCATTACTATTAGCCAGGTCTATAGTTTACATTATAGTTTACACGTTGAATTCTACAGTTTTATAACTTTTGACAAAATGTATAATGCCCTGCATCTGCCATTGCAATTTTTTGCAGAACAATTCCAATGCCCTAAAAATGCCCTATGTTCCATTTAGTTTTAAATAACATTGGGATTTCCAAAGTGGGATGCTATTCCCCTTCGTGGTCAACACTTGTGGACAGGTGAATCTAATACTCAGATCATCAAGGATATAAGCATTCAAACTTTAACTTTTCCACTGCCTGTCATTATGCTGAGTTGCCAGTTGCTTTTTAAAGAATTATTTATACTGTCCATGTTTTAGAAGTCCATTCTTCTTCCAATCTCCCCTTACCAAGAAGTTTGGTTAAATTTCAGTAGCTGGTCATTAACAAAGCCAATATTCAGAGACAACATTACCCTTGATTCATCCCAGGTATTCCAGCCTGAGATTCAAAGGGATCCAATATTTTCCCATTTGGGCTGTTCATCACACATAATATTAATTCCATTAGGTTTTCTGGGTCATTTTAGAGAAGAAGGAAGGAAGGAAGGAAGGGAGGAAGGAACAGAGGAAGGAAAGAAGATAGATGTTGGTAAATATTCATTATAGGCTCATTGTAGGGTGAATGAGTAGTTTAACTATTTATGTATGCATATGTAGCTGTGGTCCATTTGAAAAACTCATACAAAGCATGTGGAAATGAACATTTATAAAAATATTCTTTTATATTGTCAAAATATTATGCATTATAATCTTTACATGGTCCTTGTGCTAAATTTATAAAAATGGCTTTGATTTTATAAGTGCCCTTCTACTCTCTCTTTTAATAGGAAACATAAAACAAGACATAAATATATACATATAAACATATATACATATAAATATATACATAAATATATACATATAAATCAAATGAAGAACAATAAAATCAAGTTCAAATGTTTCTGGTATTGAATTCATAAATGAACGTAACCTTATTTCATAATGATCCTTCACTTTGTCAAAGTCATCATAGAGACGGATTTGGCTTGGCAGAGGGCAGTCCAAGTAAGTGATGCAAAGGCACAGAGCAGGGTGGAGGCATGGTATGCACATTTAACCTATGGCTGTACACAGCAACAGAAGACTGTGAAGAAATAGTAAGAGAAAGTTCAGAAAGAAGGCAAATTGACAGAAATAGCTATATAGTAAACACTGAAACTAAAAAAAATCAGTTGAAATATTTTCATAAATTTCTACCCAATTTAGAAGCATAGCATGAGTTGGTCAAATGTAGATTTTTCTGATATTTTTGTTTAGGACTAACCGTTTCCAATTGTGATTTTTCTATGTATTCATTTAAATCTGGGATAGGTGCTGCCAGGTAAAGAAATAAAAATGTGTTCCTTGTTTTGTTTAAATGCCAGGTAAAGAATGCCTCATTTTTAAGGATATGAAAGAATAGAATTGTCCATTCTTGCACTGGTTCCACAGTCAAAATCAGCTGGAGTTATACAAGGCCCAGAGAGTTGGACCCAATTGAAGCAAGTTATTTTCCTTTTCCACTTCTGACTGTGAAAGACCTGGTGC
>JAKSZT010041089.1:186696-201459 GCA_026826555.1 Tolypeutes matacus | reverse complement strand
ATTTTAAAGTGCTTCCAGTTTGTTTATGCTATGCCATCTGCCAAATGACTCTGGGAATGGAATTTTAATCTCTAATTGCAAATCCAGGGATTAAAAAGTTTACATTCAAAATGTGCTGGGAGACCAACTAACAATTCAGAAAGAAAAAAAAAATCTGTATCTGCAGGTTTTGCTGGCATGGATTGTTTTCTTTAAATGATAACCTGGCACCAGGTCTTTCACAGTCAGAAGTGGAAAAGGAAAATAACTTGCTTCAATTGGGTCCAACTCTCTGGGCCTTGGATAACTCCAGCTGATTTTGACTGTGGAACCAGTGCAAGAATGGACAATTCTATTCTTTCATATCCTTAAAAATGAGGCATTCTTTACCTGGCATTTAAACAAAACAAGGAACACATTTTTATTTTGGCAGCACCTATCCCAGATTTAAATGAATACATAGAAAAAAATCACAATTGAAAATGGTTGGTTGTAAACAAAAATATCAGAAAAATCTACATTTGACCAACTCATACTATGCTTCTAAATTGGGTAGAAATTTATGAAAATATTTCAACTGATTTTTTTAGTTTCAGTGTTTACTATATAGCTATTTCTGTCAATTTGCCTTCTTTCTGAACTTTCTCTTAGTATTTCTTCACAGTCATCTGTTGCTGTGTACAGCCATATGTTAAATGTGCACACCATGCCTCCACCCTGCTCTGTGCCTTTGCATCACTTACTTGGACTGCCCTCTGCCAAGCCAAATCTGTCTCTATGATGACTTTGACAAAGTGAAGTGTCATTATGAAATAAGATTACATACATTTATGAATTCAATACCAGAAAAATTTGAACTTGATTTTATTGTTCTTCACTTGATTTATATGTATATATTTAGTGTAATCAATTCCAGATCAGGGATTATGTCTTGTTTTATGTTTCCTAATAAAAGAGAGAGTAGAAGGACACTTATAAAATCAAAGCCATTTTTATAAATTTAGCACAAGGACCATGTAAAGATTATAATGCATAATATTTTGACAATATAAAAGATTATTTTTATAAATGTTCATTTCCACCTGCTTTGTATGAGTTTTTCAAATGGACCACAGCTACATATGCATATATAAATAAACTACTCATTCACCCTACAATGAGCCTATAATGAATATTTACCAACATCTATCTTTTTTCCTTTCTCCGTTCCTTCCTCCCTCCCTTCCTTCCTTCCTTCTTCTCTAAAATGACCCAGAAAACCCAATGGAATTAATATTATGTGTGGTGAACAGCCCAAATGGGAAAATATTGGATCTCTTTGAATCTCAGGCTGGAATACCTGGGATGCTCAAAAAACAGTAGCATTTCTTTACACCAATAATGAGCTATCTGAGGAGGAAATTAAGGGAAAAAATATCATTTACAATAGCAACTGAAAGAGTCAAATACCTAGGAATAAATTTACCAAAAGATGTAAAGGACTTTTATACAGAAAACTACACAACACTGTTAAAGGAGATCAAAGAAGACTTAAGTAAATGGAAGAATATTTCCAGTTCATGGATAGGAAGACTAAACATCATTAAGATGTCTATCCTACCCAAACTAATCTACAGATTTAAAGCAATCCCAATAAAAAATCAACACAGCAATTTTTAATGAATTGGAAAAACTAAGTACAAAATTTATTTGAAAGGATAAAAGGCCCCAAATTGCCAAGGATAGATTGAAAAAGAAAAATGAAATTGGAGGTATCATTCTAGCTGACTTTAAAACATACTACAGAGCTACAATGGTCAAAACTGCATGATATTGGCACAAGGATAGACATACTGACCAATGGAACCAAATTGAGAGTTCTGATATAGATCCTCACATATACAGTCATCTGATATTCCACAAGGCCACCAAGCCCACTCAACCGGGAGAGAATGGCCTCTTCAACAAATGGTGCTTGGAGAACTGGATATCCATATCCAAAAGAATGAGAGAGGAACACCATCTCACACCTTATGCAAAAATCAACTCAAGGTGGATCAAAGATCTAAACATAAGAGTTCAAGACCATAAAGACCTCAGAAGATAATGCAGGAAAATATCTACAGGACCTTGTAATAGGAAATGGTTTCATGAACTTCACACCCAAGGCACGAGTAGCAAAAGAAAAAAATAGATAAATGGGATCTCCTAAAAATTAAAAAAAAAATTTGCACTTCAAAGGACAGTATCAATAAAGTAAAAAGGCAGCCTACCCAATGGGAGAAAATATTTGGCAACTATATATCTGATAGTAGCCTAATATCCTACATATATAAAGAAATCCTACACCTCAAAAATAAAAAGACAAACAACCCATTTAAAAAAATGGGCAAGCGATCTGAAAAGACACTTTTCCATGGAAGAAATACAAATGGCTAAAAAGCACATGAAACGATGCTCAGCATCACTAGCTATTAGGGAAATGTAAATCAAAACTACAATGAGATACCATCTTACACCCATTAGAATGGTGGCTATTAAAAAAAACCCCAACAGACTATAAGTGTTGGAGAGGATGTGGAGGAATTGGAACCCTCATCCACTGCTGGTGGGAATGTAGAATGGTCCAGCCATTGTGGAGGACAGTTTGGCAGTTCCTCAAAAAACTAACTATAGAACTTCCATATGATCCAGTGATTCCACTGCTAGGTATATACCCAGAAGAATTGAAAGCAAAAACATGAACAGATATATGCACACCAATGTTCATAGGGGCATTATTCACTGTTGTCCAAAATGGAATCAACCCAGGTGCTCATCAACAGATGAATGGATAAACAAAATGTGGTACATACATACGATGGAATATTACTCAGTTGTAAGAAGGAATAAAGTGTTAACACATGGGAAAACATGGATGAATCTGGAAGACCTTATGTTGAGTGAAGCAAGCCAGGCATTGAAGGATGAACAGTACATGACCTCACTGATATGAATTAAGCAAATTGAGCAGACTCAGAAAGCTATTCTCTGGAAGACAGGTTTACTAGAAATATTAAGAGAGAAGAAGGTTGCAAGCCAACACCTATATGACATAATCTATGGTAAGGTAAAAGTGTGTAGTTGTGTATTGAAGGGATATGACAGGAGGGTAGTGATATTATTGGGTGGGCCTGTGCAGCATTGAAGGGTGGGTAGATTGGGAAGGGTGGGTTGGAAGGTCCAGGGTACTGGGGGGAGGGTTGAGAGAGGGACCAGATGAACACTTGGGATTTGCGGGTATATGGCTGAAAGTATAAAGTTGGGAATGCTCTTATGGGAAGAGACCAAGGAAGGATTACTGGTTTAGGGTGTTGGATGGGGGGCATTTGGACAGGGCACACCTGGAGCATGCTTCTAGGGATTGTGCGAGTGATCAGTCTGTCATGTGTTGTATCAGTGGGTGGAAACCCACATAATGAGTGGGAAGGAGTTGGACTCCTTTCCTCTGGAGGACTGATTTGTTCACAAATAGACAAGTGGGCGTCTCTCAAGAGGATGGGTGGTTCCTAATAGGGGAGGACAAGCCAGTGTGTCAAGACCTCAGTCTTGTTGCATGTAACTATGAATCTTATCATTCAAGGATTGAAGCCAGGGGGTCGTTGTGGGCCCTGAGGGGAGGGGGAGGGAAGAATAGAATAAATCAAATGGGATATTTAGTGGGCAGTGGAAGTGTTCTACATGGTCTTACAATGATGGGCACAGGAAATGGTAAATATCATCAAAATGTATAAAAGTGTACAGTCTAAAAGGTAAACCATAATGTAAACCATTGACCATGTTTAGCAGCTATGTTTCACTATTTGTATATCAGTTATAACAAAGGTACCATCCACATAAAAAAAGGTATTAATATGGGGGAGAGGAAAGAAGAGGATGTTGGGTTTATGAGAGTCTCTTGTATTCTGTGTGTGACTTTGTTGTGACCTAAACTTTTTTGAAAACAAAATGAAAAATAGTGAGACACTGGGGAATGAGAGGGGGAAGGTGCCACAGTACAGACAGGATAACAGATATTGCGGTGATGAAAGGCAAAATGTCAAAAAAATTTTTTAATATTTTCATTTTTTAAATATCCCAATCATTTAATTTTATTTTATATTTTATTTTTATTTTACCTCCTATATTTAAACTTATCATTATTGTTTCATTTTCCTATTATTTGTATTCAGCTATTGTAATGGCTTCATTTTTGAAGAAGCTTTGGATCACAGAAGGTTTACAACTGGGGCGGGGAATAATTGTTGGTGTGGGGTGTCAGTGATGGGGATGCATGGGAGCAAGTTCACCTAAGCATACATATAAGCTATGTAAAAATGTTCGGATGTTCATGGGACATTGTCAGCATGGGTGGAGACTCACACAATAACCGAGAAAATACTGAATCCCCATCCTGAAGGGCTCTGCCAGATTCTCTAAGGGAGAAGCAACAGTTTCCCAAGTGCAGGGGCAGTGACTGCCAAAGGAGGATGATCCACTCTTGGGCCCTTGATATGGACGACTAGGCTTATGAAGCTTTGCTCTTGAAATTGAAACTTAGCCCATTGTTATGGGGTGCCTAAGGGTTGCCTCCTGAGGGCCTCCTTTTTGCTCAAATGTGGCCTCTCTATGCCAAACTCAGCATTTGAATGCATTACCTTCCCTCCAGCATAGGACATGACTCCTGGTTATGAGACTCCCGGGGACTAAGGGATTGCTACCAAGAACCAACTAGCAATGCAACTAGAAAAAGAGCTCAAATAAAATGGGGAAAAGATAAAGGCATTTGAGTTTATATGGCTAAGCATATTGGACTCACCCACAACAACTGGCAGGGAAATGATGATGGACAACGGCCATCCCAGGGAACGGAAAATCTCTGCAGCTGCACGCAGGATAGTCCCGTCCATCTTCCCCATGGGATATAAGCTCCCCTCTCATATGGAGGTGGAGTAGACATCACCATCCCAGAATCCTCAGGATTGGGGGTAGAGCTATGGACTAGAGTGGACTTACCAGTATTCTACTATAGACATATTTTGATTCTAGCAATGGAAGAAATTACAACATTGATGTGGAACCAGTGGCCACTGGAGGCTCTAGGGGCAGGGAAAGGGAAAAACAGTTGTAATAAGGGGACTTTTTTGGGACTCGGGAATTGTCCTGAGTGACATTGCAATAACAGATATGGGCCACTTTATATCATCATAAAACATGCAGAACTGTGTGGGAGAGAGTGTAGACTACAATGTGAACTATGGTCCATACTTAATGGCAAAGCCCCAGGTTGCGTTTATCAATTGCAATGAATGTGCCACACTAATGAAGGATGTTCATGTGGGAGGGTGTGGGAGGTGTGGGAGTAGGGCATATGGGAATCCCTATATCGTTTGTGTAACATTTATGTAATCTAAGTATCTTTTAAAAATTAAAAAAAAAAAATAAGGTGGGTTGGTGGAAAAATACACCAAATGTAAAATAGGGACTATAGTTAGTAGTAATATTTTGACTATTCTCTTGCATAGTTTGTAAGAAATGTTTCACAACAATGCAAAGTGTTGGTGGAGGGGTGATGTATGAGACCCCTGTATGATGTTATATATGTTTATTTTGTAAGTTCACAATCTTTACTATACACTTGTTTATACATGGTCATGTATGAATGATATACTTCAATAAAAATATATATTTTAAAAATTATCAATATCTACAACTTACTTTCAAATGTTTCAACAAAAATGTCTGTGCATCCTTATATGCCTTCCTGTGTGTGTTTGTGTGTGTGTTTTTGTGTATGTAAAGAGAGAGAATGGTAATTGTTGAAAAATCTAAAAATTCGTGAAACTAGGTGAACATTATATTGGGGTTGTTATTCAATTCTTTCAACTTGCTTTGGGTTGAAAATTTCAAATTTGGGATAAAAATTTATATTGTTCCAAAAATATATACTAGGCTAGGGATTATTATCTGTTTGATTTTGTAATCTGAATTCTGATGCAATTATTCCTGTCATAAAGCTCAATTATATTTTTTAAACAATTGAGTGAATATATATATTTGGGTTCTTATAAATAAATCATAAAAATAGCCAATAATCCAGTATATATAATGGGAAAATATAAAAATAAGCAGTTAAAAAGGAAGATGAAAATGATGAAGGAACATAAAATTATGTTTGGCTTCATTGGTAATGAAGGGTATATAAACATGAAATTGTTTGTTTTTCAAAATGGCAAGATTAGCAAAATATGATAATAATAGCTAGATCTGATGAGAATATGTAAAGGAAAATTCATACACTACTCGTTGAAGTATGAATTAGTACCACTTTTCTGGGAGATAATTTTGTACACATTTTAAAAGCTTTAAAATATGTACAAACTTTGACATAGCAATACTAGAATTTATTCTATTAAAGTAATTAGTAAATAATGCAAAGACATAAGTGAGAATATTCCTTGCATTGATATCTGTAATGAATATAAAATGAATAAGCTAAATTTTCACCATTGTGGGAGTTGAGTTTACTCAAGGTTAATTGGCTCGGTAGTGTATTAGAACTGGCAAATGAGAGCATTGTTTCCTTCCAGCTGCAGTGATTAGTTAAGGATCAGGCACAGGACCCATCCAAAATAGTCCTAGGAATTTTTCTGGAGGGTAAGAAAGAAAGACAGATAATTTTTTATTGGATTCAAACTGGAAAGAATATAACCCATGAACTGATAGGGATACCTCATGAAGAGACTGTTTTTGAGAATGAAGTCAGTGCCTAGGAAAGTAGATCTGAGATGGAGAGAGATACATGTAAGGACCCAGCTCCACTCATGAATGAAACCCTGGGATCTTTAGTTATATAAGTTAATGAATATTTTTTTATTTTGCTAAATCCAATTTGATGTGCTTTTCTTGTCACTTGAAACAGAAAGCATTCTTACCAACGCAAAATTCTTAGACATATGAGAATTAGAAATGTGCAAAAGTAAATGAGTAAACATGCTATATATCAAGAGTATAGACCTATTATTTGCATTTGTAGTCAGAAATGGAAATTGCAATTAAATATATTTTTAAATAGGCAAAATCATATCACAATGGTTTTCAGTGTTATTTTAAATCTCTGTTGCCACAATTATTTTTGATTCAGCTATTCAACTGGATGCATTACAAAAAGGGGTTAATCACATTTTCAGGATGCTCTTTTTGTTTGTTTGCAGATGTTACCAAGCTTATCTATATCACAATGGTTCCCTCCTTTATTCCCTTCTGAGTCACCTTTAGGCATGTAGGGTAGCAATTTAAATTGTAATTCACATTGAAAATGGAGTTAGGCTGGTTCTAGTGAAAGCAAGATGAAAATAAGAATTTCTTATGCTTGGAGATAGAGGTTGGCATCTGAAGTATTTGGGACTCTCAAAATGATTTTTCCAATAGTTTCAAATGTTCTAAGTAGACTGGTGCCATGAGTATGCAATACATAAAATATAAGTTGATTTCTTCCATCTATTGGTCTCTGTTCAACTCAATTTTTCATCATTCTGTGAAATTGAAACATTAAAAACAAAATGGAGTAACATATGCCTTTGAAATTAAATTTGTGATTTTTAAACTTGTTTTCATGGAATGGTGCTTCAGGCATTCCATAATTTTTACTTTTTTCCTTTAACAAGAAACGTTTTAAAAATATGTTTTAGAACTGTAATTAAAATAAGTTCTAAAATAGTTATAATGTTATTCAAGCAAATTTGAACATGCTGGAGGCCCTCCAGTATGTTATTCCTAGTAGGGGAACCCATTTTTTTGCAAAACTTATATATTAGGGTAAAGTTTGTCTAGTCTTTTATAGTTAATAGAATGCTATCTTAAGAATTCAAGGTAAGGAATAAAAATACTTTTACTCTGTGTGGCAGTTTGAAATCATTTTATGAATCCCCAAAAAAGAAAGATTATGTTTGTGGGCTTGTCCACTCCTTTGGGTGTGGGATCTTTTTTCAACTGGATTACCTCAGTGAAGCATGATTCAGGTTGAGTCTCCACCCTCTTGCTGTGTCCCATGAAAAATGGAGATGTGCAGGAAAAGAGAGCTCTGCCATTTTCATCCCGCCATGTGACAGAAAGGGGAGGCTCAAGCAGCTGAGGACCCGGGAGAGATGAGTCATTTGCTGATAGATTGCAGCAGAAATCAGGAAGAAAGCAGAGCAGCCAAGCCTTAGAGAAAGTAAGAGAGAAGCCCTATGCCTGCCTGGTTGCCCTCAGCTGAGCTCCGAGAGTCCAGAGGGGAAGGCAGAGACCAGGCAGAGATCACCTGCCATCTTGCTTCAACACATGTCAGCTGACTTGAGCAAGGAAACACCTCATATGGTGCTTTGAGTTGGACTTTTCACAGACTTGAAACTGTAAGCTTTTACCCCAAATAAATACCCTTTATAAAAGCCAACACATTTCTGGTACTTTAAATTGGCAGCCCTTTGGCAAACAAAAACACTGCAACTTATCATCAGGGTAAATCGATTGTATTAATTAGGACTCGTTCATATGTAAATTCAACAAACCTAGAGAGAGTGAAAGAGAATTTACAGGTTCATGAAACATGAAAGTTATGGAGTAGTGTGCTTGACCCAGCCATTCTAACTCACACTTAAAACAAAATCCAAGTTCCTTTCTCTTGACTAAATTCTGGTTCCTATTCACTGACTTTGACTCCTTTTCCTCCTCGTATAACCTATAACACTCCAGCTTTAATAAAGTTTTGGAGGTTTCTAGAATACATTGTCATTTAAGCTTTATAGTTATGTCTGCCTGGAATGCTTAGTCTTAGTATGGTTTGCTTCTCCTTATGTCTGAGTTTTCTGCTCAGATTTCACTTCCTCAGTGAGACTCCTTTGGCTTCTCTATCTAAAATAGACAATGTATCTTTTATCTATTGCTGCATAACAAACCACCCAAAAGATTAGTGGCCTCTAACAACCATTTTATTACTCATGATTCTGCTTGTCAGAAATTCAGGCAGTTTGGCTCTGCTCTATGTGAGGTTGGCTAGGACATGGGCTAGGCTTGGAGGGCCAATAGATCTTCAGTTACATGTCCAGGGCCTTTGTGCTGACTACCAGATGGGTACCTCAATTCTTCTCCACTTCATTTATCTCCTCCCGTGATCTCTTATCTGCTGGAGCAGAAAATATGCAGGGTTTGACTCTCTAAGGGATCTTAACTGAGTCAGATACTCTAATTTGAAAGGATTGTTATAGCCAGGAAAAGTAAGGAGCTCTGACTGGCCAAATCTGAATAACATGTCAGAGGTGGAGTTGCTAACATCCCCAAATGCATGAACTGAAAATTGGGTAAGTAGTGCCCAGAGGAGGAGCACCTTAATGGTTACTGGATAAAGGATGAATAGATGCTTCCCAGTGAAAAAGTGTCCAAATTGCAGCTTTTTACCCAATATTCTTCAACTAAAACAAACATAAAGCTGAAACAGATTGAATCTTAAAATGTTATATAAAACTTTTATCTGCATCACCCAACTTCTAATGATTGATATCATGAAAATGGCTTTATTTTTCCAACTTATTGTCATTAAAATAAGTGAATTTATACTTCTTAAAAACATGTACTAATAAAATAATACCATTATCTATCTTATTTTTGAAAGTTCTGTCTTCGGCTTAATTTGAGGGAAAAAGAAGTAGCAGTGCTGTTAAAATATAAAATTGAATATAAGTGATTTAGGATTAATGAATCAATCATGTACTATCCTTGTTTTATTAGGATTGCCTGCATCTTATTTATTACTCTTAAGTTAATAAAATACATTGTCTCAGTGGAGAGGAATCATCACTCCTAAAGCAAGAGCTTTCAGTCAGAAATCAAGTTTCTCAGAGAAATCTGAAAATCCATATATGTTTATTCTTCTACATACTGTTTAAAAACAGTATATTTTATCTGACTAGTGTCTTGAAGAGAATCTATTATTGTTTTTTAAAACATGGCCTATTGAAAATCAGTTTTTAAAAAGTGCTGTATGTTTGAACATACATTTCTTACTTTCTTTAATATCTGAGATAAACATAGGTGTGGAAAACATCAGCAGTTTGCCCAGCCTATAAGAGCTTTTACAATAACTGTAGTTTCACTTATGATCTATTTTCAGCCCAATTTTTCAAACCATATGAATTTGGAATAGATTCCCTTATTCCTATTTTTAATCACATGGCAGTGTTTGCATATATAATATGTTAGTGTGGCACTTTATTTGAATACTCTGAGGAAGGAGCTTCCTCATTTGATGTTAGATATTAGTTGTACTTTTTCTCAAACATTATATGGCTAATAATAGAACAACAGAGATGTGTGGTTCCTAATATCATTTAGAAAACATTGATTTCAAGTTTTTTATCAAAGCTTCTGTAAGTTTTTATAACAACCATTTTGGAAATATGAGGAGAGTTGACTAGATGGTACTATTAGCAAACAACCAAGACTGATGAAATTACTATTTTGTAACACCTCTTTTCAGCAGTTTAGAATCAAAGCTATATTTCTAAGAAATTGCATAAATGCCTGTTATTCCATGTTGTTTTTCAAGTCAGTCTGCAATTTTATTACATACTTGAACTCTTTTTATAGTTTTGTACACAACAAAAACAAGAAAATTTGTTCCTTTTTTTGATAGACATTAGCATTGATAACAAACAATAATTTCTTTCCTACATTCCACATCTTTTATCCCTCTCTCCCAATTTATGTAAGGATTTTTGGAATTGGGATTATAGACAACTCTTCAGAAAAGACTTTTTTCCCCTTTCCCAGCAGGAGTGTTTTTCAAAGTGACTTGTACAGAAGAGAGACTGCCAAATGTTCTTGCTTTAAAGCAATAAAATCTATGGACATCTTAGAGTAACCTTACTTTATATTGAATTCTTGTTCTCTCTCATTTTACAATGAATTCTAAGTCTTCCCAGCAGCAATTGCAATTATGTAAAGATGCAAGAAGATGCACACATTGTTTTAGCTATCCCAAGAGTAGAAATGGAGTAACACTGCATGTTGATTACTCTAACTTCTCATTCTTCCTTGAAAGATTTTTGGTGTTTTTTCTGGTAGACCCCAATGTGCCATCACTTATCCAACAAGCCCTGGTGCAGATTTGTGTTTTGTTTGAGCAATCTGATCTAATCCGTTCTGTCTGTTTATATTGAAATTAACAAGGCATGTACCCTGGGACATAGGCCATATCTACAATAGTGCAGCACAAACGAACTTGCACATGAGGTCAATCAACTCCACAAAATACATCACACAGTTATTCCAAGTCTCACGCTGTGTCTGTAATTGCCCCTTGTTCTGTCATTAGAGCTCCCTTATAAGTCATTATTTTGAGTCAGCAGAGCTACAGGGAATATTCTTCCTGATAGTTAGTATAAAGTTGAATTGATAACATAAATATCTCCCAGCTCAAAAATACAAGGAGCAGGTATTTAGATTAGATCTAATAAAGTATGTAGCTGTTCAGTCACTTTATGAATCCTGGCTAAAACAATAATCACAACTTTCAATATGAGTTCTCCTTTAGTAGCTCCATGAAAGAGAAACTATGCTTTTCTAAATGAAAGGACAAATGCCCTATTAGAATTTGCCTGTCAGCTCATCTCATACATTGATTTGTTTGGCCAAGATCAAAGTCGTTTAGGTTTCTTGGGAGTTTTGCCTTAGTCAACATTAAATAAAAATTATTCCCTTTTAAAGTAGAAGAAAAAGTAGAATGTATTCATTTGTTTTGGAGAGGGTGGTGGTGTGAGTTTAATGCTGAAATAATATACTAACTATGTGTCCTCAAGCACATTTCTAGAAGCACTTCCTTTTCTGGGAAATGTAAAATTCACATCCTTTTCTAAAAAAAATGGTAGTTAAAAGGATTCAGTTGAGCCTGGTAGAGATGAATGCAGCAATTTCTTCATGTGGCAGGAATGATGGGGAATCTGAAAACCTACATGCATTCAAATGAGGCCACTTTACAAAAAGTGACCCAAGTAGGTGAATCACCACTACTGAGGCCCATTTACTTGTCTCTGGGAAAGAGACTATCTCTCTGTCATTTCCTAATTGTGAATTAAAGGGATTAGTCAGAACAGAGAAAATGAAATAGTGCTCTGTGGTCTAGATCTGACCCATAGAAACTTTTTGTTTAAACTGTGGTGGTGTTTAAAAACCCTGAATCAATAGCTAACTTTTAAAAATCAGAATATTTTACCTAAGAATCTGGATTTCTAGGGTTGTGTATCAGAGATCTATTACTATGATAAAGCTGCAAAGCAAACATCACAAAACCTCAGGGGCATACAGCAGAAAGCTTATTGCTCATGTGTTAAGAATCATTTGGTGGGTAGCTATGTGACTTCACTGATCTTGGCTGGGCTCACAATTCATTTCCTGGGGTGATTGTTTTTTCTCCATATCCTTGTCTTTCATCCTTATCAGGCTATCAGGATTGATCCACATCCTCAACCATGCATACTCGGGGTGATGGTAGAAGTAAAAGAGAACAAACAAATATTCAAGACCTCTTGAGCTCTAGGCTTAGAACTGATATATGTCATTTGTGCTTCATTTTATTGTCCAAAGCAAGTGACATGGGCAAGCCTATAGTCAGAGTTTGAAGGCACCATATAGTTACTTGGTAAACAACATGGATACGGGAAGGAATGGGGGAGAATGGGGTCATTTTTCTTATCTTCCACACTTTGCTTAAAAATTAAGAACTTGTGACAACATCAGGCCATATTGCAGGCATGGCATGAATAGATAAGGCTGAGTAGCAGCTGACAGCTTTAGATGATCTTGCATTTGCTAGTTTGCTGACAGTGCCTACTCACTTTTATTATCATTCTGAGGCTAAGACTGATGTTGATTTACCATTATCATTGCACTTTTGCTGTAACTTTTCTTTAAGTAGAGAGATTATTTTCTGCATTTGTGCCATTATTATGAATATTATTGTTGTTGTTTTTGGACTTATCATTGTAGAAGCACAAATATAGAATTAAAATTATTTGCATGTATGCTATTAGCACCCTTCTAGTCTTTCTTTCTGCTTGTACTCTCCCATTCCTGCTATTTTCATATTAAGGAATATTTGTATGCTGTACCTCTATCTTTTTTTAAATTTAAGCTTCTTTATTTTTAAATAAGCTTTGGATTGCATAAATGTTTCATAAAAAATATAGGGGATTCCCATATACCCTACCCCTTATCCCTCCACCACTTTCTCCCATTAACAACATCTTTCATTAGAGTGGGACATTTGCTAAAATTGAACACATATTGAAGCATTGCTGCTAACCATGGTCTGTAGTTTACATTATAATTTACATTTGGCACTGCATAATTTTATAGATTTTAACAAAATGTATAATGGATTGCATCTGTCCCAGTAATAGCATGCAGGACAATTCCATTGATCCCAAAATTCCCCATGTTACACCAATTCTTCCCTCTCCCTCCCCTTGGAACCTCTGATGGCCACATCTTTTATATCAATGATACAAGTTCTTCCATTGGTAAAATAATAATAAGTCTACTTTAGTCCATAGTTGCATTCCCCCCGACCCTTATGTTTGTTCATTCCTCAGTCTTGAGGTTTAGTGATAGTGATGCCTACTCTGTTTCTGATTGAGAGGGGTCTTAGATCCCATGAGGCAGATGGCTGGAACCACTTTGCTTGCCAGGTACTCTCTGGTTTTGGGGATGGATGTTGCCCCTCATCATCCTTTTGTTAGTTGTCCTAGTGAACTGGAGAGTAGGTGTTGCAACTCTGCTGAGATTCAGGGCTCAATTGGCATATGAACAGACCAAAGATTTAAGTTTCTGGGACATATATTTAAAGAGTATAGTGTTAATTATAGGTTCAAATAAAAGGGACAGAAGAGCCATGGGTAGAGAAATTATAAATGAATCTAACTCTGTTACAATGAGCAGCTTATATTCTAAAGTAAGGCCCACTGACAGGGTGCTGAGTTCCTGAGATTGTCTGCCCTTCCTATACTGTCTAGATGTCTCTGGAGCCCAAAGGAGCCCCCACTGTTTGAGGCACTGTTTACTGTGGCAGTCAATGGGATCCTACTGTGACATGTATAAGTTCCATGACCTCCTGCCTCACTTAGCCATAAAAACTCATTTTTATTTAATATTTACCACTTTTGGTCAAGGTCTTTTTCCAAAGGCATGGCTAGTGGTGCTGTGCCTCCATCTTAGGAGAGTTTTACTTAATTCTTCACTTTTAATTGAATATACTTAAAGAGCTATTGGGCTCTTCAAAAATGTACATACCAACCATTACTAGGCTTTGGGAGTGATCTTTCAAGGGATACTCACCCCCTTCTCCTCTCTCTACACCCTTCCTGACTTAGGGAAACTGTTCACTTAACTAAAGATTATTGTTCTCCAGGAAGATTGTACTAAGCTCAAGGTTCCATTTTAGTCATTTCTGAAGATGATGCCTTGGTAAATACTATTCCTTGCTGTGGACCTCACATTTCTTCCAGAGGAGGGGTCATGTAACTGTTGATAGTCATAGTATCAAGACAATATCTTTATGTGTTGGCTTCAGCATCATTAGCAAGAACATTTATTCCTCTGTGGCATGAACACTGAGAAGGATGAGTTAGTGTTCTTTACTTGATTCCCAACGAGTAAATATCAGCACCCAGTACAGTTTATGTCCCCTTAATATGTTCTCAAACTCCTCCATTAATATCTAGAGCTGTGTGTCTTCTGAAGATAACTTGTGTATCA
>JAKSZT010041089.1:118555-142182 GCA_026826555.1 Tolypeutes matacus | reverse complement strand
ACAAGGTCCTGTAGATGCTTCCCTACATTATCTTCTAAGGTCTTTATAGTTTTGGCTCTAATATTTAGATCTTTGATCCATCTTGAGTTGATTTTTGTATAAGGTGTGAGATGGTAATCTTCTCTCATTCTTTTGGATATGGATATCCAGTTCTGCAAGCACCACTTGTTAAAGAGGCCATTCTCTCCCAACTGAGTGGGCTTCGTGGCCTTCTCAAATATCAGATGACTGTATATGCAAGGATCTATATCAGAACTCTCAATTCGGTTCCATTGGTAAGTAGGTCTATCCTTGTGCCAATACCATGCAGTTTTGATCACTGTAGCTTTGTAGTATGTTTTAAAGTCATGTAGTGTGATATCTTCAACTTGGTTTTTCTTTTTCAATATGTCTTAGGCGATTCGGGGCCTTTTGGCTCTCCAAATATATTTTGCAGTTAGTTTTTCCAGTTCCTTAAATAATACAGTGTTGACTTTTATTGGGATTGCATTAAATCTGTAGATTAGTTTGGGTAGGATATATATCTTGATGATGTTTAGTCTTCCTATCCATGAACAGGGAATATTTTTTCATTTATTTAATTCTTCTTTGATTTCCTTTAACAGTGTTGTGTAGTTTTCTGTATATAAGTCCTTTACATGTTTAGTTAAATTTATTTTTTAAGTTTATTTAGTAGAATTGGTGTTAGCTCTTTCTGGAATGTTTGGTAAAATTCAGCTGTGAAGCCACCTGGTCCTGGGCTATTCTTAGTTGGGAGGTTTTTGATGACTGAGTCATCCCTTTACTTGTAATTGGACTATTGAGTTCATCTATTTCTTCTTTCATCAATATAGGCTGTTTGTGGGTTTCTAGAAACTTGTCCATTTCCTCTAAATTATCATTCTTGTTGGCATTTAAATTTTCAAAGTATCCTCTTATGGTACTCTTTATTTCTGTGGTGTCAGTAGTGATATCCCCTTGCTTATTCCTTATTTTATGTATTTGTATCTGTTCTCTCTTTTTCTTTGTTAGTCTGGCTAAGCGTTGGTCAATTTTATTGATATTCTTGAAGAACCAACTTTTGGTTTTGTTTTTTATTTCCAGGGCTTTCTTATTCTCTATTTCATTTAGTTCTGCTGTAATCTTTGTAATTTCCTTCTTTCTACTTCCTTTAGGTTTATTTTGTTGTTGTTTTTCCAATTTCTCCAAGTGTGCAGTTATGTCTTCAATTTTAGCTCTTTCTTCTTTTTTTATATATGAATTTATGGCTATGAACTTCCCTCTCAGGACTGCTTTTGCTGCATCTCATAGGTTTTGATATGTTGTGTTGTCGTTTTCATTTGTCTCAAGGTAGTTGCTGATTTCTTTTGATATTTCCTCTTTGACCCACTGTTTGTCTAAGAGTGTGTTGTTTAACTTCCATATCTTTGTTCCTAACCTGTTTCTCTGGGCTTTAGTGATTCGAACTTCATTCCATTGTGGTCAGAGAAATTACTTTGTATTATCTCAATCTTTCTGAATTCATTGAGAGTTGTTCTGTGGCCTAGCATGTGGTCTATTTTGGAGTATGTTCCATGTGCACTCAAGAAGAATGTAAATCCCGCTGTATTTGGGTGTAGTGTTCTGTATATTATCTATTAAGTACAGGTCTTCTAATATATTGTTGATTACCTTAGTTTCTTTATTGATTCTCTGTCTAGATGTTCTGTCTAATGATGATAGTGGTGTGTTGAAGTCTCCAGCTATGATTGTAGAGGAATTTATTTCTCCTCTTAGTTTTTCCAGAGTTTGCCGCACGTATTTTGAGGCATCTCGATTAGGTGCGTAAATGTTGATGATTGTTCTCTCTTCTTGAGAGATTACTCCTTTTACTAATATGTAGTGTCCATCTTTGTCTCTTACAATAGTTTTGCATTTAAAGTCTATTTTGTCTGATATTAGAATAGCTACTCCTGCCCTTTTTTGGCTATTGTTAGCTTGTAAAATGGTTTTCCAGCCATTCACTTTCAGCCTCCTTGAATCCCTGGGCCGAAGGTGGGTTTCTTGTAGACAGCATATAGATGGATCATATTTTCTTATCCATTCTGCCAATCTGTGTCTTTTGATTGGTGAATTTAATCCATTAACATTCAGTGTTATTACTCGTAATGAATTTCTTACTTCAGTCATTTTTTCTTTGGGTTAATGTATGTCATATGTTGTTTTGTTTCTCTTTTTGAGTTTTCAGTTGTTTTTAAACTCTCCTCCAACTCTCTCTCCTTTGTTTTTTCCTTTCAATTTGTAGGGATTCCTTTAGTATTTCTTGAAGTGCTGGTTTCTTCTTGACATACTCTCTTAATTGCTGTTTATCTGTGAATATTTTGAGCTCTCCATCATTTTTGAATGCCAATTTTGCTGGGTAGAGAATTCGTGGCTGGAAGTTTTTTTCTTTTAGTGTTTTGACTATGTCATACCACTGTCTTCTTGCCTCCATGGTTTCAGCTGAGAAATCAGCACTTAATCTTATTGTGCTTCCCTTGTATGTGATGGTTCTCTTTTCTCTTGCTGCCTTGAGTATTTTCTCTTTGTCTTGAGCATTGGACAGTTTGACAAGTATATGTCTTGGAGTTGGCCTGTTGGGATTTATACTATTTGGGGTGCGCTGTGCTTCCTGGATCTGCACATCCATCTCTCTCAATAGAGTTGGGAAGTTTTCAGCCATAACTTCCTTCAACACTCCTTCTGTTCCCTTTCCCTTCTCTTCTCCTTCTGGGATGCCCATAATGCGTATGTTTGTGCGTCTTGCATTATCGGTTAATTCCCTGAGACCATACTGGATTTTTTCTATCTTTTTGTCTATCTTTTCTACAATCTCTTTGATTTCAACTGTATTGTCTTCCATATCACTAATTCTTTCCTCTGCCTGTTCAATTCTGCTGCCATGTGAGTCCAGCGTCTTTTTCATTTCTTGACTTGTGTCTTTGTTCGCCATCATATCCATTACCTTGTTATGTGTGTTAGCTATTTCTTCAGTATGTTCTCCCAGTGTCTTCTTTATATCCTTAATCTCTTCCTTCAGTTCTTTAAGTTTGTCCATGATATTTGTTTGGATAGCTTTCATTAGTTGTTCGATGTACTGCATTGCTTCCTGGTTTTTATTTTGTGCACTGGACTGGTCCATGTTTTCCAGTTTCTCAGAGTCATTTGTATTTTTCTGTTGCCCTCTGGTCATCATATTATCTTGATGGGTTTGTTCAGTTGATTAGCTTTTCTCTACGCTCTAGAATTTTATTTAGCTGTTGGTTCTGCGTGTGAGTTAAGTTTTCTCTTTGGCAGTTTTTCTTCTTATTTTATTTCCTTACTTCTTTCTATGTTCCCTTGAAGGCAAAATGTTAGGGCCAGAGGAATCAAAAGATGTAAGGAAGGCAGAAGGATAATAGAAATATTGATAAAAGTTAGAAGTGGGGCAAAATGAGACTTAATGAGATGAATAACTTGTATATTCACTGTAGAGTAATAGGAAAAATAGTGGAGTGCCTACAGTGGACTGGGAAAGCCAATGGTGGAATATATATATATATAGTGATTTAGAAGGCTAGAATTATGAGAAGGGAGAGAAATAGTAAAGAAAGAGCTGAAAAGAAAAAGTTAATACTAATGAAAAAATAGAAGAAAACAAAATAGATGGAATAGAAATTGACACCCTTAAGTTGTGGGCCTATGAAAAAATGTTGTCTCTAAGAGCCACAACAGAAAACAGGAGGCAGAAAGATGCAGGAAGGATAAGTGATAGTTTGTAATACAGAATCAATATATACAGTGAGTCGGAAATTACTGAAAAAGAAGCCCAGGAAAGAAGTGACAACCTGGCTACACCTTATTAAAAAAAAATTAGAAGGAAAAAGAAAGGGGGGAGGAAAGAGGAAAAAATAGCAAGAGACCAGAAAGAAACAGAGAAATCAAAGATCCACACAGGCAAGCAGTCAAACAGAGCTAAGGGGGGTCAATGATTCCCCTAGGGTCCACGTGGATCCTTCCTGCCTACTTGTGTTTATCAATTAATTTCCCCACAGGGTTCTATATGCAGGTCCTGAAGCAGCTTTTAGCTATTAAACTAAATTAAAAAGAATTTATTTTTCATTTGTTGAGGTGACCTTCTCACTTTTTTTTTAATTTTTATTTTTTTAGCCAAATACAAGACCCAAAATAATTACTCCTCTAGACCAACCACCTTACAGAAGGGACCCTAGCTGGGCGTGTTGAAATTAATCAAGCACATCCCACTTTCCAGACTCCCCAGGTTAGCTGTAGCTCTGTTGTTAGTCAGTGAGGAGTGCTAAAGACAGCCGATTCCACCCCTTTTGATCCGAGCTCGAGCATCACTGGGCTGCTAAGTAAATCAGTTTGAGGGCCGATTCGCGTCTGCTCTCAGCCTGATGCTGCTTCAGGTTGGCTTATCTGCTCCCCAAAGCTATTGGGCGGTGCAAGCAGGCAGATCGATGTCTAAAAATTAAAAATACCCTTCCCTGTCCTCCAACAGAACCCTCCCACTTTTGGGAAGTGTCCCTTCTTCCTGGCTCCGCAGTGGCCTGGGTCTTATCCCTGGGTGGCTAGGGAAATCAGCTCCGTTCCCCGACCAGAATTCCCCCTCCGGTTCACTGGTTGCTGATTAGCTCCTTTGTATTGTTCACACAAGTTCCAAGGGGTGCCAGGCAGCCAGATCCCCAGAAAATAAAACTTTTTCGCCCTGCTCGCGGCTCCAAATGGCCGTTTTATTTTATTTTATTTTTCCTCCCTAACCACGGAGCTCAGCCATCTGTGCCAACCACCACGGGGCGCATTAAAACTCATGAATCTCTACCATTCCGTCCACGCCGTTGATCCGTGCAGATAGATGTCCCAAGCTTCTCACTCCAGGTGTGCACAGCACAGATCCCTGGGCAGGACTCTGTCCACAATCGGCCTTGCTCTGAGAGCTTGCAGTCTGTGCCCGCCTACAGTAATGCCATCTTGGCCCCTCTCTCCCCTGACATTCTTTTGAATCCATAAAATCAAAGCTTAAGTTCCCTGGGTTCAATAAATGCCTTAAATGCAAAAGTGAGCTTCAGTGTTTTACTTATTTCTGTAGGTTCCTGCCTTTGTATGGAATTTGGTACGAATACACCTTACCTTTTATAAAATCATTAATATATTGAAGAAGATATTCTTATATTTCATCTGGAAGTTTTAGAGCAAATTAATTTTTATTCTAAGATTCCATTTATCTTTATTCTATTAAATTAGATAAGTTTTCTTTATCATTTTATTCTTCCATCCCTGGCTTGGAACTTATATATTTTACCATTTTAAAAAATTCTAAAATTTTAAAAATGATAACATGCATATTTGACATAAAATCTAAAGTAATTTATATCATTTTCTCCTGAGAGTACAAAGATTTAAATGCTTTTTTATGTTATTTGACTTCTGGTATTTTAATTTTACTTTTCCTCCCATCCCACTAGAAATCATATTTATTATTATCTTATATAGTTTATACTTCTTTCGACTTAGCAATCCACCCAATACATTCTTTTCTCACTATTCCGTCTTGCAATACATTTCTTCCTTCTGTGTTTAACTTCTTTACCATGAAGTATGTCCTTCCTTAGAGCAAATCTTCTCTCTTTGTTCTTGATTTAATATTATTTTATTTTTTCCTTATTCAAGAATAAGAATTTAACTGGATAGTGATTATCAATAATTTTCTTTTAGCACATTAATTTTATTCACATATATTCTGAACTCCATTGTTGCTACTAAAATATTGCTAAAGGTAAAATTGTCTTTTTTTAAGAGAATTAATCTGTTTCTTTCTCTTTGACCATTTTTAGGATATGTTCTTTGCCTTTTTATTCGGCAGTTTAATTGCAATGTGGCCAGGTGTAGATTTTACTATTATTTTTTCTGCATTTTATTAACAGTTGTCCTAGTTGAGGACTCTTATCTTTAATCAGTTATTGGAAATTCTCAGTAGTAATCTTCAATGTGTCAGGTTTTCCCATTCTCGGGATTCTTTTCTTCAGATACTGTAATTTATATGTTAGGCCCTCTCATTCTATCTTCTATTCTTTGGTAAATATTTCTGTTATTTTCTTATAACAAAGTCTGGAAGACTTTAAGAATACATCAAGGTAGATTTATTCTTTTAAACTCAGCCAAGCTATTTAGTGTTTGATCTATAACAGAAAATATAAAATTAACCTAAATAAGTTTGTTGTTAAAAATTAAGAAAACTTAGAAAGGATTTAAGTGTCAAAAATTGAAAATACTTAAGGAGATTATGCCACTACCAGATGATAGAATATTTTACCCTGATATGTATTTGATAATGGTGGAGAATTTTCACTAGAGTCTCATATGAAAAGAAAACAGTCTGAATATAGATTTCTGTTTTAGGGAACTATATAGGGGAATCTGTAACATAATGGAACAGTTGAAATGAAATGTAAATTATTAAATAGTAATGTAATGTCCACTCTGATTATCATGGGAGGAGATTCACATGGATTATACTTATAAAGCTTATGAGTGTGTTCAAGTGTTCATGGGGCATTGCTATGGTGGGTGGAGATCCACACAATAACTGAAAATCTTTTCTTTTGGTAACATATTCTACCAAATATGTTTGTGTTGTCTGTGAAGACATTGAACTCATGCTTGTTTGAAGGGCAGCTTTACCAGATTCAGAATTCTTGGCTGACAGTTTTTCTCTTTCAGTACATTAAATACATCATACCAATTTATTCTTATCTCCATGATTTCTGATGTGAGGTTCGCACTTAATCTTAGCTATATTCCCTTTGCATTTCTCTTGTTGCTTTCAGAATCCTCTCTTTATCATTGATAGCTGTAATTCTGAATAGTAGGTGTCTTGGGGTAAGTCCATTCAGATTTATTTTGTGTACTGTCCTTTTTGGATATTGATATTTAGGTCCTTCATAAGGGTTGGGAAGTTTTTGGTCATTATTGCCTCCAATATTCTTTCTGCTCTTTTTCCATTCTCTTCTCCTTCTGGGACACCAATAATGCAAATGTTGGTGCATTTTGCATTGTCATTCAATTCCCTGAGACTGTTCCATTTTTCCATACTCTTCTTTTTCTCTTCTCATGTCTTTTCTAGTTCAGATGTTCTGTCTTCAAAATCATGAATTCTCTTTTCAAGCAATTCAGATCTGCTCTTATATGCCTCTAATATATTTTAATTTCATCCATTGTGCTTTCAATTCCATAAACTTTGCTACTTTTCTTTGCAGACTTTCAAATTTTATTCTCAGTGTCTTCTTAATATTCTTTATTTCTTTTTTCATATTTTCTTTAAATTCTTTAAGTGAAATTTATATAAGTACATAATTTAATATTGTTTTCTAAAGAGATGATTAGTCATTAAACACAAATTCATAATTTACAAAAAGCTCTAGGTGATTATCAATAAAATTTAAAACTTGATGGAAAATAATATCATAAGTCATGATATGCTTATAGGTGGGTCATATTCCTTCATCCATTCTGCCAATCTGTGACTCTTGATTGGAGAGTTTAATCCATTAATATTCAATGTTATTACTGTCAAGGAATTACTTACGTTAGCAATATTTTCTTTAAGTTTATGTATGCCATATGTTGTTTTCATTTCTCTTTATATCATTTTAGTTATTCTGACACTCTCCTCCAACTCTCTCCTTTTTATTCCTTTCAGCCTGCAGAACTCCCTTTATTATTTCTTTAAGGTCAGGTTTCTTATTGGCAAACCCTCTTAATTTCTGTTTATCTATGAATATTTTGAGCTTTCCTCAGTTTCAATAACAGTTTTGTTGGGTAGATCATGCTTGGTTGGAAGTTTTTAGCTTTTACCACATTATCTAAGTCATATTCCTTCATTCTTTCCTTCATGGTTTCAGTCTTATCAAGCTTCCTTTGTATGTGATGGATCTCTTTTCTCTTGCTACTTTCAGTACTCCCTCTTTGTCTTGAACATTAGTTAATTTGATATTATGTGTCTCGGGTTAGGCCTGTTAGGATTTAAACTGTTTGGAGTGAGCTGTACTTCCTGGACATCCTATCCAGGGATACATCCCTATCCCTCTATAGAGTTGGGAAATTTTCAGCCATTATTTCCTCCAACCCTCATTCTGCCCTTTATTTCTCTTTTTCTGGGATGTCTGTAATGCATATATTTGGGTGTTTCATGTTGTCATTCAAGTCCCTATGTCCCTGCTGGATTTTTCTATCTTTTTATCTTTGTGTTCTATCTTTCTGATTTCAGATGTACTGTTTTCCACATCACTATATTTTTCCTCTGTCTGTTCAAATCTGCTGTCATACGCTACCAGTGTATTTTTGATTTCCTGAATTGTGCAATTCATCATCATTAGCATTTATTTCTATGCTATCTTTTATATAATGCATTATGTTAAATCAAAACTCACCTTAAACATTATGTTAAAATCTGTAATTTTCAAACTTTTTTTTCTATATGTTTTACAATATTACAATAAAGTACTTTTTAACACCTAAAAAACACTGATTTTACACATTGGATAGATCATATGATATGTGAATATATCTTAATAAAACTGTTTAATAAACAAATAAAATATTTGTGCAAAAATAGTCAGTAATTGCAGCTCTGTACAGCCTGGGAAACGGAGAGATTTAGAGTTGAGGCATTTTCTTGTTTGACTGTTTTTTGTTTAATATTATTATTATTGAAATAATTAAAATGCTTTAATAATGATGAAATTGATAAACACACAACTATATGATTATAACAAATACCATTGATTGTACACTTTGGATGAATTGTATGCTTTATTAATATGTATTAATAAAATTGGTTTGTTTACATTTTTGTGTGTGTGCTTCAAAGGAGTTTTGTCAAGCAGGTGAAAAGGCTTCCTGCCCAATGCCATAAAATATTTGATAATCATTTATCCAATAAGGGTGTAATATCCAGCACTTATTAAATAAAAAACTACATCTCAAAAATAAAAACACAAACAACCCATTTAAAAATTGGGCAAGAGATTTGAATAAACACTTTTCCAAAGAAGAAATAGAAATGGTTAAAAAGCACATGAGGGGATTGTGGGAACATGACCGACGTGTTAGACATATAAATCTTAGCTTTCACTAAAACAACAAAGAAAAAGCAGAGGCTGCCGGGGGGACCTGCTTTGGGGCACAGCAAACCAGGACACTGTTTACCAATTCCCAGAAGAATGAGGGTCAAAAACACAAAGAAGCCAAAACAAGTAATTGTGAGTTATTAAACCTCTCGTCTGCAGGGAAGGGCTCTCCTCCCCCCACCCCTGAGATATTAAACAAGGGTGAAACTCCTTGTGAATTATATCTAATTGAGAGTAGAGCAGATGCCTACCTCCATGGGAAGTGCTCTGAGTCATCTAGGAGGGTACTGGACAGATAGGGAAGCCAGGAATAATCACGGCTTGCCTACCTCTGAGGCTGGAAGGGTCACACATACCAAGGCATCAGGTCTGACAGACTAGGTGGAGACCCAGCCCCCTGCTCCAAACAGGAGTGTGACTGCAGATTTCCTGCAAGGAAGAGAGGTCTGGGTAAGTGGAGAGAGAAATTTTTTTTTTGCAGCCATTTTAGCCACCTGGGCCCCCCTGAATATCTTAAGGGACCACGACTCCACCTGGAGAGGGGAGGGGGATCATCCCAGGCTGGTGGTCACACCCAGCCATCTAGGTAAAGAGAGAAATTATGTCAGAGAGGAGGAAGACACAGGCAGCAATCAGCACCACTCCAGCTGGCTACAGGGGATCTAACCTGCCATAGAGAAAAGGGGCTGATAGCCTTCTGAAAAGCTGATGAACATAAGGACTGGGAATAGCTCAGTGGGAGAATTTTTACCTATCACAGATAAGGTCCTTGGTTCAATTCCTGGCTACTCCTTGAGAAGAAATCCACCAGGTTATCAGGCAGTCAGCTGAAACTTTGTGACAGGGAACATATAGACATTATCTTTGTATTCGTTTTAATTGGATCTCTTATTTTTTTTTAAAAAAAGTTAATATTCTTTTATTTCCCTTGCTTTACTCATGAAAACCTAGTTCAAAACCTGCAGAGGGCAGGCTGCAGGGTAGTGATTGAGGAACATCAGCAGCCTGAAAAGGTCCTTAGGGGTCTAAGAAAGAAGGCTGTTTTTCCTTGTTTATTATTTTTTTCTTCTATCTCCTTTAATAAACAAAACAAAACAAAACAAAACAAAACAAAAAAACAGTTGCCGAGTTGCTGCTGTCTTGTTTCTTGCTTGTTTTGTATCCTCCCTTTCTTCGTCTGCTTGTTCACTTTGCTTTTTCTTTCTTTCATTCTTTTGTTTACTGATCTATTCTACCTATGCTACTTTTCACTTTGTTATCTTTATACCTTTTGTTTTCTATAGTTGTTCTTTCATTCCACCTCCTTCATTTGTTCTCCAAACTGTCTTGTTTGTTTTTATCCCTCTCTTACTTTTTCTCTGTATACTCTCTTTTTTACTTCTTTTCTTTCTCTTCTCTGTTTTTTGTTCCCCTCTTCTCACCATTCCAGCATTTTAATTTAAAGACACTGGAGCACGTAACATATTTCTTTCTCTATTCTTTTTCCTGTTTCATTGCTTCAGTTCCACTTTACTAATCTTATATCTCTATGCTTCTTACTCGTGTTAACTTTTCAATTTCCTAGGTCTTTTATGTTTGCTCTCCTGCCTTTTATTAATACCATTACTATTATTCCTTTTGTCTTCTTACCTCTTTCCTTTTATCTGGTGCAATTTTATTTTCTTTCAAAGGATCATAGGCAGATCTCTATCATAAAAAAACTGCTGAATGGGGCCAAGATCCTGCCTGAGTGAGCTGTTTTGGGAACTCACAGAGTGGAAGGCCTCAGGGCATCGATCTGGAGGGAAATGGATGAAGAGGTGAATTTTTCAAGGTGCTGCTGACTTGATTCATGTTTACTGTGTCTCCTCTACCTTGATTTCCCTTTTTCTGTATATACCAATTTTATATACCAAGGCTATCTATTTTTCTTCCTTCATCAGTCTATCTTCTGCTTTCTGTTGTTCTTACATTCTACTTCTCTGTGTTTAGTCCCAAATTTCTCTGGGTTTTATTTCTACCTCATCTATCCTGTTCTCTTTCTTTTACTAACTTAATTTCTTTTTGGCTTTTATTTTCTCTTTCCCTCTCACCTCAGCATATTGACCTTTTAATACAGTCTATATATTTTTTCTATTTGGTTTCCCATTTAATTATTGGTACCTCCCTTTTCTATTCCTATTAATCTACATGGATTACATGAGTTAAATATTCATTTTCCAAGGTCTTAAATGGCTCATCTTCTAACAATTACTAATATTATTACTATTATCCTTTTACTTTTCTTACCACTTTCACTTTCTCTGGCCCTAATTATTTCCTCCAAGGGAACATAGACAAAAGCAATGAAGAAGAAGAAGAAGAAAATATCAAAGAGAAATTTACACAAAGAAAAGCAGCAATTAAATTAAACAATAGAATAAAGAAAGAAGCTAGTCAGCAGAATAAACCCATCAAGATAAAAGGATGACCAGACAGCAACAAAAAATTACATTCCATACTAAGAAACAAGAAGACATGGCCCAGTCCAATGAACAAACTAAAAACCAGGAAGAGGTGCAGAACATTCAACAACTAATCAAAGCTGTTCGAACAAATATCATGGACAAAGTTAATGAAGTGAATGAAGAGATTAATGATATTAAGAAGACACTGGGAGAACATACTGAAAAATTGTAAACATACATAAAAAGATAACAATAATGATGGTGATGAATGGCACAATCCAAGAAATCAAAAAGACACTGGAAACACATAACAGTAGACTTGAACAGGCAGAGGAAAGAATTATTGATGTGGAAAACAGTACATCTGAAATCAACCAGATAATGAAACAGATTAATTAAAAGATAGAAAAAAAAATCCAGCAGGGACTTAGGCATTTGAATGACAACAGAAAACACGCAAATATATGCATGATATGCATCCCAGAGAGAGAGGAGCAAGGAAAGGGGACAGAAGGGGTATAAAATTCCCAACCCTATTGAGGGAGATGGATGTACAAGTCCAGGAAACACAGTGCACCCCAACTAGTATAAATCCCTACAGGCTCCCTCCGAGTCATATACTCATCAAATAGTCCAATGCTCAAGGCAAAGAGAAAATACAGAAAGTAGCATGAGAAAAGAGAACCATCACATACAAGGGAAGCTCAATATGATTAAGTTCTGATTTCTCTGACCAATCTCTCTAATGAACCTAGATGCTAAAGTCCTCAACAAAATTCTTGCTAATCACATTGAACAACACACCAAAAGAATTATACACCATGACCAAGTGGGTTTCATTCCGGCTATGCAAGGATGGTTCAACGTAAGATAATCAACCAATGTAACACATCACATAAACAGATTGAAAGAAAAAAATATCCCATGATCATCTGTATAGATGCAGAAAAATCATTTGACAAAATACAACACCCTTTCCTGATAAAAACATTGCAAAAGATAGGAATAGAAGGAAAATTTCTGAATATGATAAAGGGTATATATGGAAAACCCACAGCTAACATCATCTTCAAAGGTGAAATCCGAAAATCTTTCCCTCTAAGATCAGGAACAAGACAAGCATGCTCACTATTACCACTACTAGTTAACATTGTGTTAGAAGTACTCGCTTGAGCACTGAGCCAAGAAAAAGATATAAAAGGCATCCAATTTGGAAAGGAAGAATGAAAAATGTCACTAATTGCAGACGACATGATCTTATGCATAGAAAGCCCTGAGAAATCTACAAAAACAAAGCTTCTAGAACTTATAAATGAGTTCAGTGAAGTTGCAGGCTATAAGATCAATGCCCCAAAATCAGTAGCATTTCTGTACACCAATAACAAGCAATCTAAGAAGGAAATAAAGAAAAAAAAATACCATTTACAATAGTAAATAGAAGAACCAAATACCTAGGAGTAAATGTAACTAAAGTTGTAAAGACATATATACAGAAAACTACACAACAGTGATAAAGGAAATCAAAGCAGACTTAAATAAATGGAAGAACATTTCTTGTTCATGGATAGTAAGACTGTGAACCATCACTCATATGGACAAAATCTATGGTAAAGTGATAGAGAATAGTTGCATATTGAAGGATAGGACAGGTGGGTAGTGATATTACTGGGTTTGGTGGTGCAGGGTTGACAGGTTTTTAGATTAGGAAGGGTGAGTTTAGAATACCCAGGATACTGGGGGAAGAGATGGGAGAGGGAAGAGGTGAACATGGGATTTGTGGGGATGAGGTTGAAAGTGCAAGAGTGGAAATGCTTTTATGGCAATATGACAAGTTAGTTTCACTGGTTTAGGATGTTGGTTGACAGAGCATTCAGGACGTGACATATGTAGAGTAGGCTTCTGGGGAGTGTTTGAGTGTTCATCCTGTCATAATGTGTTGTGTCAGGGAGTGGAGACCCACACGGTGAGTGGGAAGGAGATGGACCCCCATCATTGGGAGGACCGATTCACCCAGAAACAGAAAGGTGGGTGTCTCATATAAGCAAGGGTGGATCCTAATAGGGGAGGACAATCAGCATGTCAAGACCCCTTGTTGCATGTAACTATGAATCTTGTCATCTGTTTTCTTTTAATATAATAGCCAACATTCTAATGGGTGTAAGATGGTAACTCATTGTAGTATTGGTTTGCATCTCCCTAATAGCTAGTGATGTTGAGTATTTTTTCATGTGCTTTTTAGCCATTTGTACTTCTTCATTGGAGAAATGCTTTTTCAGGATGCTTGCCCATTTTTTAAATGGGTTGTTTGTCTTTTTATTTTCAAGGTGTAGGTTTCCTTTGTGTAAGCAGGATATTAAGCTCCTATCAGATTTTTGGTTGCCAAATATTTTCTCCCATTGGTTGGGTGCATTTTACTTTCTTGATATCCTCCTTTGAGATGCAAAAGTTTTTAATTTTGAGATCTCATTTATCTATTTTTTCTTTCACTGCTTGTGCTTTGGGTGCGAAGTTCATGAAACCATTTTCTATTACAAGGTCCTTTAGTTGCTTCCCTACATTATCTTCCAAGGTCTTTATGTTTTGGTGCTTATATTTAGATCTTTGATCCATGTTGAGTTTATTTTTGTATAAGGTGTGACATGGTGTTCCTATTTCATACACTTGGATATGGATATCCAGTTCTCCAAGCTCCACTTGTTTCCTTGATTTCCTCCTTAGATAGCGCATTTTTGGTGTACAGAAAAGCTACTGATATTTGAGCATTGATCTTACAACCTGAGACTTGATTGAACTGATTTATAAGTTCTAGAAACTTTGTTGTAGATTTCTCAGGGCTTTCTATGTTTAGGATCATATTGTCAGGAAATAGTGAAATTTTATGTCATCCTTTCCAGTTTGCATGCTTTTTATATCGTTTTCATGCCTCAGTGCTTTAGCAAGTACTTCTAAGACAATGTTAAATAGCAGTAGTGATAATGGGCATCCTTGTCTTGTTCCTGATTTTAAAGGGAAAGCTTTTAGCATTTCAACTTTTTATATTATGTTAGCTCTGGGTTTTTCATATACACTCTGTATCATGTTCAGAGTTTCCTTCTATTCTTATATTTTGCAGTGTTTTTATCAGGAAAAGTCACTGAATTTTGTCAAATGCTTTTTCTGCATCTATAGTGATGACAATGTGATTTTTTACTTTCAATCTGTTTATGTTGTGTATTACATTGATTGATTTTCTTATATTTAACTATCCTTGCATACCCGGGATAAAACCCTCTTGGTCATGGTGTATAATTTTTTTTATGTGTTTTTGAATGCACTTAGCATGTATTTTGTTGAGGATTTTAGCACCTAGGTTCATTAGAGAGATATTTCTGTAAGTTTTCTTTCTTGTGACAACTTTTTTGACTTTAGTATCAGGGCAATGGCATCATAAAATGAGTTAGGCAATGTTCCTAGTACTTCTATTTTTTGAAAGAGTTTAAGCATAATTTGTGTTATTTCTTTCTGGAATGTCTGGTAGAATTCACCTGTGAAGCTGCCTGGTCCTGGGCTCTTCTTACTTGGGAGGTTTTTGATGACGGATTTTATCTCTTTACTTGTAATTCATCTGTCATTCATTTCAAGGTAGTTACTGATTTCTTTTGAGATTTCCTTCTTAACCCACTGTTTGTCTAAGTTTGTGTTGTTTAACTTCCATATCTTTGTGCCTGGTTCTCTGGCCCTTATTGATTTCCAATTTCATTTCATGGTGGTCAGAAAAATTACTTTGTATAATCTCAAACATTCAGAATTCATTGAGAATTTTTCTGTGTCCTAGCATGTGCTTTATTTTCTACAATGATCCATGTGCACTTGAGAAGAATGTATATACCACTGTATTTGGGTTTAGTGTTCTGTATATGTCTTTTCGGTCAAGGTCCTCTAATGTATTAGTCAAAGTCTTTGTTTCTTTATTGATTCTCTGTCAAGATGTTCTGTCTAATGATGATAATGGTGTATTAAAATCCCCCACTATAATTGTAGAGGCATCTATTCTCCAGTTAGTTTTTCCATTTTTACCTCATGTATTTTGAGGTGCCTTTATTAGGCGCAGAAATATTTTTGATTGTCCTTTCTCCTTGAAAGATTACCCCTTTTACTAATATATAGTGTATATTTTTGTCTCTTACAATAGTTTTGCATTTAAAGTCTATTTTTTCCAATATTAGTATAGCTACTCCTGCCCTTTTATGCTTATTATTTGTTTCTAACATAGTTTTCCAGCCATTCACTTTCATTCTCCTTGAATCCCTGGGTCTAAGTTGGAAATTTCTTTTAGATAACATATAGATGGGTCATATTTACTTATCCATTCTGACAATGTGTGTCTCTTGACTGGAGATTTTAATCCATTAACAGTCAGTGTTATTAATCTCAAGGAATTATTTACACTAGCTAGATTTTCTTTGGGTTTTTGTATGTCATATGTTGTATTTCTTTCTCTTTTTGCCTTTTTTAGTTGTTCGTACACTCTCATCAAACTCTCTCTCTCCTGTTTTTTCCTTTCAACCTGCAGAACTTCCTGTAATATTTCTTGAATAGTATGTTTCTTATTAGCAAACTCTCTTAATTTCTTTTTATCTGTGAATATTTTGAACTTTCCATCACATTTGAACATTGGCTTTGACTGATAGAAAATTCTTGGCTGGAAACTTTTTCTTTTAGTACCTTAAGTATGTCATACCACTGCCTTTTGCCTCCATGGTTTTAAATGAGAAATCAGCACTTATTCTTATTGAGCTTCCCCTGTATGTGATGGCTCTATTTTTTCTTGTTGCTTTTAGTATTTTCTCTTTGTCTTGAGCATTGGCAATGTGATGAGTCTTGGAGGAGGCCTGTTGGGATTTATACTGTTTGGTGTGCGCTTTGGTTCCTGGACATGTATATCCATCTCCCTCAATAGGTTTGGAGAGTTTTCAGACATTATTTCCTCCAACACTCCTTCCTTTCTCTTTCCCCTCTCTTCTCCCTCTGGGATGCTTATAATGCATATATTTGCATGTTTTGCATTGCCATTCAGATCTCCAAGTCCCTGCTACTTTATTTTCCATCTTTTTATCTCTCTGTTCTACTCTCTGTTTGATTTCAGTTGTACTGCCTTCCACATCACTAATTCTTTGCTCTGCCTTTTCAAATCTGCTGTTATGCTATTCCAGCATCTTTTTTTATTTTTGGATTGTACCTTTCATCACCATCATATCTGTTATCTTTTTATGTATGTTTACAGTTTTCTCAGTATTTTCTCCTAGTGTGTTCTTAATATCCTTCATCTTTTCCTTTACTTCCTTAAGTGGATCTATGATATTTCTTTGAAGAGCTTTGATTAGTTATTAGTTGTTGTGCATCTCTTCCTGCTTTTTAATTTGTTCTTTGTACTGGCCATGTCCTCCTGTTTCTTAGTATGGTTTGTAATTTTTTTGGTGCTGTCTAGTCTTTTTATTTTGATGGGTTTATTCTGTTGATTAGCTTATCTCTCTACTCTAGAGTTTTATTTAGCTGCTGTTTAAGTTTGTGTATGTTAAGTTTTTTCTTTGATACTTTTTTCTTCTTGTTCTATTTTTTTGCTGTTTTATATATTACCTTGAAAGAAAAAAAATTAGGGCCAGAGAAAGCAGAAGAGGTGAGTAAAGAAAAAGGGTTCTAGTAATAATATTAATAAAAGTTAGAAAACACCATATAAGACTTAGTAAAATTAATATTTAACTCGTGTAAGCAGTGTAGAGGAATAGGAATAAAAAAGCAACATACCTACAATGAAATAGGAAACTGAATAGAGAAAAATACATCAAATGAATTGATAGGCCAGAATGATGAGCAGATAGAGGAAGAGAAAAGAAAGGACAGAAAGAAAAAAGTTAATAAAAGAAAGAAAACAGAATGTACAGGATAGAAATAAAAACCAGATAAAAGGGAAGCGGCTGTGGCTCAATCAGTAGGGTTCCCGTTTACCATATGGGAGGCCCCAGGTTCGGTCCCTGGGGCCTCCTGGTGAAGGCAAGCCCGCCCACACGGCGTGGTTAGCTGACCCAGCGAGCACAAGCAGCAAGGGGGAGATAAATGAATAAATAAATAAAATCTATATATAAAAAAAAAAAAAACCCAGAAAAATGAGGACTAAATAAAGAAAGGTGGAATGTAAGAAGAACAGTAGAAAGTGGAAGATAGAAACATGAAGGAAGGAAAAGAGATAGCATTTGTAAACAAAATCAGTTTACACAGAAATTGTGAAATTATTGAAGAGGAAGTACAGCAAAGAAGAACAAGCCAGCATCACCTAATTAAAAAAAGGAGGGGGGAGAAAGAGGAAAGAAAACAAGAAACCAAGAAAAGAGAACAAACACACAAGGAAGCAGTGAAACAAAAACTAAAGAATAACAGTGGTCCTTCTTAGGGCCCTGTGGAGCTACTCAGGCTGCTAGTGGTCATCAGTCAATAACCATGTCATCAGTCAATTACCAGGCTTCTCTCTGCAGGTTTTGAAGCAGGTTTTAGAGAGTAAATTAAATTAAAATTTTAAAGTAACCTTTTTTGTTTAAGGCAAAATAAGGGACCCAAGAGAAGTTGGTACAAAAACAATGTCTATGTTTTCCCTGTACTAAAGTATCAACTGAATGTTTGATATCCTGGTGAATCACTACTCTAAGAGGAGCTGGGATTTGAACTAGGGACCACATATACTCAAGGTGGAAATTCCTCCACTGAGTTAAAATTTCTCCTTGGGTCCATTAGCTCTTCAGAAAACTATCAATCATTTTCCTTCAGGCAAGTTTGACTCTCCAGGGCAGCAGTACTAAATAGGCTGTGTGAGCAGATCCCACCTCCCCTCTCCAGGTAAGGCTGAGTTCCCTTTTGAAGTTCAAATGGGACCATGTTAAAGGAATTCATCACAGAGAAATGACTCTCAGCCCTTTTCTAGACTACCCTATCTTCCTAAGGGACCCTAAATAGGCTCTTGCAAGCTTAATAAGCACTTCCTACTGCCCACCTCCCTTAGGGGAGTTGACATTTTGATAGTTTGCTGCATGGGACTAGTCAATTGCCTGACTCTGCCCTCTCACAGGCCAAGTTTCTCTGTCCCAGGGTGGTTAGGTAAATCAGGCTTCCACAGCAGATTTGCCTCTCCCCTCTTCCACCTTGAGCTGGCTGGTATGCTCCCCAAAGCTCAAAGGGGTCCAGGCAACCAAACCCACAGAAAGGAAACACCTCTCCACCCTTTGCCAAAACCCTCCTACTCTTCAGAGAATGCTCCCTCCTGCTGGGTGTCCAACCTGATTCAGGGCTCACAGTGACTTTTCCCTAGAGGGTGGGGCTTAGCCATCTGTAGTTCCAGCCACCGGGTTAAAAACTCATGGTTTTATCTTGAGCAATTTATCTCTTTGTCCAGCTTCCTCCAGAATGATGCCCCAAATACTCCCACTCTGTGCGCTCCCAGAACAGGTCACTCAGGCAGGATCATGTCCCCACTCAACCGTTTTTTGCAAGAGAGATGGTGAGTGCTCACGTAAACCGAAGCCATCTTGCCACCTGTCTGACCAGCGTATTTTTTATTTCTTGGATTATGTCATTCATCACCATCATATCCCTAATCTTTTTATGTATATTTACAATTTATTCAGTATTTTTTTCCAATGTCTTCTTAATATCCTTAATCTCTTCCTTCACCTCATTAATTTGATCCATGATATTTGTTTGGACAGCTTTGATTAGTTGTTCAATGTTCTGCATCTCTTCTTGGTTTTTAGTTTATTCATTGGACTGGGTCATGTCTTCCTGTTTCTTAGTATGGTTTATAAAGTGTGATTGCTGTCTGGCTATCTTTTTACCTTGATGGGTTTATTTAGTTGATTAACTTCTCTCTTTACTGTAGGATTTTATTTAATTGCTGTTTGTGTGTGTTTGTGTTAAGTTTTCTCTTTAACACTTTCTTTTTCTTATTCTATTTTGTTGCTGTTGTCTATGTTCCCATTACTTGTTTTTTCTTCTTTGAGTCTCTTACCCACACAATTCTGGGAGTTATAAGCAGTGTCCTGGTTTGCTGTGCCCCAAAGATGCTCCCCACAGCAGCCTCTGGCTTTTTCTTTGTTGTTTTAGTGAGAGCTAAGACTTATATGCCTAACTTGTTGGCCAAGTTCCACAGTCTCATATTTTTAATTTTTAATGACCTTTATTTTTGGACAGTATTATTATACAGAAAAATTGTGATGCTATTACAAAGAGTTTCCCACATTACAAGCATCTCTCACCCAGTATACCCCATTATATTTGGTGGACATTTCGCTATTTTTAATACAAAAATACCATTAGAAAAGAAAATCAATGGCAGCTAAACTAGCAAGATGGTGGCAAAGAGCTCTGAGAATCAGCTCCTGAAAAGGGGCAGTTTGTTATCACCAAGAGCTATTTAGAGCTCATTTTGGGGGGCTCCAGGAGACCAGAAGTGCATCTTGCAACAACTTTGAAAGAATAGAAGGAGGAAACTGCTGATTTGCAGAGCCGATTCATAAGTAGAGCACTCCATGCCATGGAGGCCAATGTCCATCCTCCACTGAAGGCAGAAACTGCCTCGGGAGCTATTCCACAGCTGGAATTGAAAGCTCCACTTCCCAAAACAGGGGAGGAAGAGACAGTTTGGCACCAACTTCAGGAAATGATTAGTAAATGCAGCAGGCTAAAGTATAATCCTAAGAACAGCCCAAGTTTGAACCTGTCCAAGTCAGAAAGAGGCCGGTAGCTGCCATCTTAACTCCGCACCTGACATAAGGGGACCGAGGCTGATTGAAAATCACAGTGTTAGTAGGGACCGGCTTTTTTTCCATCTAGATCAGATTGCCACTCTAGCCTAAGCTCCAGACCCACCTCAGGCAGGAAGGAAGCTGAGGGCAGCTGCAGCAGCCTCTTTGGGAAATTACAAGCCATGCCATGGAGGCCATTGATCATCCTACTTTGGCAGCGCAAGCCACCATAGGAGGTATTTTGTGGCAGGATTTGGATGCTCTATTTCCCAAAAACAGAGAGACAGCTGGCTACCAAATTCAATGCTACTGATTAGTAAATCTGGCTGGCTAAAGTATAACCCTAAGAACACCTAAAGTTTGAGCCTGTCCAAGTCAGAAGGAGGCCAGTAGCTGCCATTTTGACTCCACCCCCAGCATGAGGGGAAGCCGGGCTAACTGAAAATCACTGTGATGGGACCGGTTTCTTTAACATAGATTGGCCTGAAGCCCTAGCCTAAACTTCAGCCCCACCTCTAGCAGGGAGAAAGTTGATGGGCCCTGCACCATCCTATGCAGGTAACTTCAGGTACATTTAACTGACCCAGACTGAATAATTGGAAACTCTACTGGGGCAACTGTGGTCATCTTGGACATGCACTGCATGGATTGCTGCCCACACTTGCAACTCCATCCCCACCCCAGGCAGGGGAGAAAGGGGTGTGAAGCTTCATCAGACTCTCTAGGCAACTACAGTCAAGGCCTGAATGAGTTGTATTATTCCATACAGCAGTGGTTCTGTCCTAACTCGTGGAAAAGGAGAATGTTGGGAGAAGGTTCACTGGTCCTTAGGGAAATGAGGGTAGCTTGACCTAGACAACTAATAGCACGAACTACATCCTTGGCTCCTACTACACACCCAGCAAGGGAGTAGGGCAGGAAGCCCTAAACTAAAGAGAAAAACTGCACCAAGAATTGATACTCTCATAAGCCAGATGCCAAGACACCAACAAAAAATTACAGTCCATACCAAGAAACAGGAAGATATGGCCCAGTTAAAGGTACAAAATAAGTCTTGAGATGACATAAAATAGTTGAGACAACTAATCCTGGATGTTCAAACAAAGCTCCTTAATAAATTCAATGAGATTGCTAAAGAAATTAAGGATATTAAGAAGACATTGTATGAGCACAAAGAATTTGAAAGTATATATAGAAAAATAGCAGATCTTATGAGAATGAAAGGTGCAAAAATGAAATAAAAAATACACTGGAATCATATAATAGCAGATTTGAGGAGGCAGAAGAAAGGATTGTTGAGCTTGAAGAAATTCATAGGAGGAAGTTCATCTGAATATACATGAAAGATATATAAAATTGTCCAAATGTCAAGAGGTGGGGCATGGTTACAGTGGGTGGACAATCACTCAATAAATGAGGGAATACTGAATTCCCAGCCTGGAGAGATCTGCCACATCATCCAAGGGAGCAGCAACAGTCCTGTGAGTGCAGGGGCAGTATCTAGCAAAGGAAGATGGTCCACTAATGTGTTCTTGTTATTGATGACTAGCCTTATGAGTCTTTGCTCTTGTAATTGAAACTTAGATTACTGTTATGGGGTGCCAAAGTGTTGCCATCTGAAAACCTCCTTGTTGCTCAAATGTTTCCTCTCTCTAAGCCAAACTCAGCATATGCATGCATTACCTACCCCCCAGCATGGGACATGACTCCCAGGGATGACCATCCCTGGCAACGAGGGATTAACACCAAGTGCCAACTGGCAATATGACTGGGAAAAGGCCATGAATAAAAGGGGGAAAAGGTAAATACAAATGAATTCATGTGGCTAAGAGACTTCAAAGAGAGTTGGGAGGTCATCCTAGATGTAACACATACCCCCATCTCAGTAGGATCTCATAGATCACCAAAGTGGATATCACCCCACACAATGGCTGCTGAGGGCTCTGGAGACACCCAGGTCTTATATAAGGGGGGATAGCTCCAGAGATTGATGCCTTATCAGTGGGCTTTACTTTGGAATCTGTGCTCCTGAGAGTGAAAAAGTTGGACTCAAATAAGCCCTCCCTGAACATGATCCATCAGTCCCTTCTATTCAAACATATATGTGGTTTTGGAGTTTCTAGATGTACTTCCAGAGACTGGAGTCTTTGGCCTGTCCATGTGCCAGCTGTGCCTGGAATCTTGGTGGAGCTGCAACTCTTACTCTACAGCTCAATGGACTCATCCAAGTCACCTGGTGAGGAGATGATGATGGACAATGACCATCCCAGTGAATGGAGAGAGTCTGCAGCTGAGGCAGGATAATCCCATCCATTGTACCCATGGGATATTAGACCCCTCTCTTGGAGGAGGAGTGGACACCAGCATCCTAAACTCCTCATGATTGGGGGAAGAGCTATGGACTATAGTAGACTCACTGGTATTCTGTTGTAGACATATTGTGATTCAAGTAATGGAAGAAATTACAACAGTGAGGAGGAGCCAGTGGCCACTGGACACTTTTGAGGCAGGGAAGAGAAAAGCAGTTGTAATACAGGGGCTTTTTCAGGACTTGGGATTTATCCTGAGTGACATTGCAATGATAGATATAGGCTACTTTACATCAGCATATAACATGCAGATCTGTGTGGGAGAGAGTGTGGTCTACAGTGTGAACTAAGATCCATGCTTAATGACAATGACCCAGGATGTGTATATCCATTGCAGGTGATGTGCCACACGAATGAAAGATGTTTTTGTGGGATATTATGGGAGGCGTGGAGGTGGGGAACATGGGTATCCTTGTAATTTTTGTGTAACATTTATGTAATCTAAGCATCTTTTAAAGTGTATTTAAAAAAAAACAAACAAGACATTGGATGTGCACAAATAAGAATTTGAAAGTATATATAGAAAAATAGCAGATCTTATGGGAATGAAAGGTGCAAAAATGAAATAAAAATACACTGGAATCATATAATAACAGATTGAGGAGGCAGAAGAAAGGATTGGTGAGCTTGAAGAAATGGCCTCAGAAAATGAACATAAAAAGGAACAGATAAAGAAAAAATTGGAAAAACTTTAACAAGGTCTCACAGAATTAAGGACAGCAAGAGACATGGAAACATACATGTCATTTGGGGTCCCAGAAGGAAAAGAGAAGAGAAAGGAGGTAGAAGGAATATTTGAAGAAATAATGGTACAAAATTTCCTAACCTATTGAAGGACATAGATATGCATGTGCAAGAAGCAGGACATACTTCCATCTGAAAAAATCCTAATAGACCAACTCTGAGACACATACTAAACAGAATGTCAAATGCCAAAGA